>JADBJO010009336.1:32500-37500 GCA_016801955.1 Conus betulinus
GGGAACTCAGGAACGTCGTTCCACATTCTTTGGCTGGTGTGAAGAAGGCTGTGGTGTTCCTGTAGCCCATGGAAAAAGGGCTGGGAGGATTATGCGTAAAAAACGATTAAAACTCTACGATGGCTGTGTTTGTTTGTTTGTTTGTTGTTTTGTCTGTATCAGTGTTTCTCTGCAGGCTGTTGATTTGACTTGGTTGATGGCAGAATGTATAATATCATTAAGATATATCTCACATGTGTAGTAAAATCGTAATATTTCTACATTTCTTTTCAAAATCTGAAGACAGTGTAAAAAGATTGCGTGATCGGAGGAAAAGACTAGGGATTTTTTTCTTGCAGTGTTGGGATGGCAGTTGATGCTAAGATAAGCGTGTTAGTGGCTTTATAAAACATATCAATTTATATGTAGCCGCTGTATATGATTAAGCCAAAGAGATGTATTTCAGAAGTGGATGATTGAATTGTAGAAAAAAAAACTGAGAGACAGGCAGATTTGATATATTGACCGGAAGTATCTACGCGGTCTGCTGAGCCCATTCATAAGAAGCTTCGTGTGCAGCGGAGTCGGCGTTGGCCACACGGTTTCTCTCAGTCCCTTGAGAAGGGGACACGTCTGTAGGACGTGTTCTGGTGTTTGGTCTTCAAGACCACAGGAGCAGAAGGGGGAAGGCGCCAGCTTCAGCTTCCTATGCAGGTGGCCATTGAGTCGGCAGTGGCCAGTTCTGAGTCTCATAATGACCACCTGCTCCTGTCTCTCCAGAAGATGGAAGGCATCCCTTGTGGGTTGTGGTCGCATCAGAGCCTTCACAAGGGTCTTCTTCTCTGCGAAGCTGACGCTGTTGTCTGGTTGTCTTCCTCTGGCTCTGGCTCCGGTTTTGGCGAGCTGATCGGCTGCCTCGTTCCCTGGGACTCCGCAGTGCAGCAGGTACCCATTGCAGGACTACTCGTCTACTTTTGCGAGTTCCTGGAGTTTTTCTCCATTAGACGAGGAAGTTTGTCTCCTGCAAGGGCCTCCAGGACGGACAGCGCGTCAGAGAGGAAGACAACTTGGGGGTGCAGTCGCTCTGTGATTCATGAATCATGGAGGCTGCCTGCATGAGGGCCTGAACTTCTGCAGCATAATTGGAGCAGTGTTTCCCAGTTGGTATCCCTGCTGTGGTGGTGTGTCCCTCAGGTGACTTGATAAATACGCCCGCTCCTCCATCAGACACTGCGTTGGTTGCTGAGCCGTCGGTGTACGCATGTATCCAGGATTCTTCGGGGTACTTCTTCTCAGCAATCATGGCAAGTGTGAGAGTGCGTTTGACGATGTCATCCTGAGAGTCTCCTGAGGCAACCTGTGGAACTGTTGTGGAGATGTGAAGATTTGTGAAATCTTCATTCCAGGGCTGTGGCAGATCAGAGGGGTCCAGTGGGTTGGCAGGTGGCAAGCCATCTTGATGCTCCCTGGCAAGACTCTTGCTTTCATGGATGAAGCTACTGCGTTTGAGACGATTCTTGGTCAGGTTCTGCATCCTCTTGTTCATCGGATGTTGAGGCAGGCACTTGAATTTCTCTGCCTGAACCATGGTCTTTGCGTCTCTCTCTGGTGGAGGGGCTGTATGGCAGTAACCTCCTCCATGGCTTTGATTGGTGTGGATCGCATGGACCCGGTGATGATCCTGAGGGCTTGATTTTGGACCCTATCCAGGGATTGCTGGTGGGTCTTCGCTGCTGTTGACCAAGCTGTTGAGCCATACTCAAGATGGGGCCTGACTGCTCCCTGGTAGACGCGCTTGAGTATTTGTTCGTTTGCTCCCCAGCTGGTTCCGGCTAGCTTCCGCAGAATGGCAAGCTTTCGTCTGGCCTTTGCTTCAGCTTTCTGGATGTGTGGTCGCCAGGTTTGCTTCTTGTCAAAGTGACACCAAGATAGGTTTGCCTCCTCTTCGTGTTTCAGGGCTGTGCCTCCAAGTTTGATGGGCCCAGCCTTTTGTTTTGTTGACAAGGTGAAGAGTGTTGTGGAAGATTTTCTCCTTGTTGATTGCCACACACCACTTATCTGCCCATGCCGCCAGCTTGTCAGCCGCTTGTTGCATTCTGTATGTGGCAGTAGTGGCATGCTCTTCCTTGCACCACAGCACCAGGTCATCTGCATAAAGTGCAGCATGGATACCTTTGGGAAGTTCTTGGATGAGGTCATTAATGAAGACCAAAAAGAGTGTAGGCGAGAGGACGCCTCCTTGTGGGACTCCCATGTCGCAGCAGTACTTTTTTGCCTTTTTGTCCGTTGACTGTGACTCTTGCTCTGCGGTTGTGGAGGTAGGATCTGATCCAATGCAGCATGTTGCCAGCGACTCCACATCTATGCAGTTTCACGAGGAGGCCATCAGTCCAGACTTTGTCAAAGGCCTTTTGTAGATCGATCCAGGTGGCAAAGACAAGCTTTTGCTCCTGGAACGCATCCTCGATTTCTTGGGAGAGGTAGGTGGTCTGGTCTTCTGTGCTGCGAAACTGTCTGAAGCCTGCCTGTTCAGGAGCCAGAATGTTTTCAGTCTCGAGATACCAAAGCAGGCGCTGGTTGACCATTCTCTCTAGGGTCTTGATGACGCAGCTGGTGAGGCTGATTGGCCTGTAACTGGCAGCCTTCTTCTTGTCCTTGCCTTTTTTGAGGACAGGGATCATGATGGCTTCTCTCCAAACTTGTGCCAAGTCTCCAGTTTTCCCAGCTCAGGTTGAAGACCTCTAGAAGTTTGAGGGTGGCTGTGCTGCCAAGGTGCTTCAGCATCTCGTTAGTGATCCCATCTGGCCCTGGGGATTTCCGAGTTTTCAGCTTCCTCAGAGCTGTCTGGAGCTCATGGAGAGTAAGGGGCTGCTTCATGGGTTTTCACGTTGGTGTCTTGTTGTCGTCTCTCTCTCTGTTCTCTTCTTGCTTCTCTTTGCTGAGAAGTGCTGACAGGTATAGTGCTCTCGCTTGCGTAGATATCAGCAAAGCGGTTAGCTGCGCATCTCCCTGTCAGCATCTCTCCATTCTCTTCCAGTGTGATGTTCTGGCCTTTGCTGTCCTCATCGTTGAGTTGGCCTACAACTCTCCACAGTTTTGAGCCACCTTTCTCAAGGTTCAGGGCTGCTGTCTTCTCTCTCTCCAGCTTTTGCGCCTGGCCTGGATCTTTGCCTTGAGGAATTTGGCTTTTGTCTGCTGCAGCTGCAGGTGGTTCTCGTCCGATGGGTTTTTTTCTGCATCTTGTCTGGCCTCTGTCATCTCGTCCTGTAGCTCTTGAAGAAGCTGGTTGCTCCAGTAGGGTTTTTTGTACTCTTTCTGAGCACCACGTGGAATGGTCTCTTTGGCAGCCTGCAAGATGCTGGCGTTCAGGACTCTGACAACATTGTTTATGTCTCTGCCTTGGACTTGAAGGTCCTTGGTGAGAACGTTTGGTGCGGTGACTGAAAAAGCCTCCATTTTGCCTTCTTGTAGTTTCCAGCGAGCGGGCACTGGGCGACTGGCTGTGCTTTTGTTGATCTTCAGGAACACTGGCCTGTGATCGCTACCTCTAGCTGCTGCTCTCCCACTTCCCTGGTGATGTCCTGGTGTACATCTTCAGTGCAGAGAGCAAGGTCTGGGGTGGAGGTAGTGCGCCATCGTCTGGAGTAGAAGGTTGGAGTGTCACTTGGGGAGTTGATCAGGACGAGAGATGATGTTCGTCTTGCCAGTCTTCCACTTCTTCTTCTTCTCCTCGGCGATCCATCTGGCTGTAACCCCAGCTCTGGGAGTGACTGTTGAAATCACCTACTGCGATAAAGCTCGAACCTGGGACGTTGATGGTGCCGAGTGACAGTGGCTGGTTGTCAGGGCAGTAGAAGTTCAGGATGTGCAACTCTGTGTCATTCAGTTTGGCCCGAATCATCTGGTACTCAGCACCCTCCATGTGGACTGCTGTTTCGCTGGCATCGATGTTGTTCCGGACAAGTGTCAGGATTCCGCCCTTGCTTCTGTCAGCTCTGTCCCATCTAAATGGCTGGTAGCCTCGGATTTTGAATGCCTTTCCCGTTTTCAGGTGGGTTTCTTGAATGCAGCAGACGTTGATGTTTTTTTCCTCGTGCAGGATGTGTTCAAGCTCCGTCTTTTTATTCATGACTCCTTCTGCATTCCAATGCATCACCTTGAAAGGTTGTTGCTTCTTGGATGTTGTTGTTGAAGTGCTGCCAGTCGCTGTCCTCTGCCGCCCCCTGGCGTGGCGTGAGGTGGACGAGAGGGACCTCCAGTCGCTGTGGGTGGACTCCGTTGAGGCTCGGAGCCCGGCGCTGCCCCATCCTGGAGGGACCTCAATGGGCGAGCGCCATTCTCATCTCGGCTGGCTGACATTGTCATATGGCGATGATGCGTGGTGTCGTGGTTTATTAGAGTGCGCCGTGCAGCCCAACACCCTCCGTCTTCAGCACTCGAGGTTTCTGTAGGGGTTACCCCGCCCTTAGCTCATGGTCCAAAGTCCTGCCCTGTGAGCACAGGGGGGATTGTTTCTCCGAGGGTCCCACCCCGTAGCTAGAGGTTTTAACGCGCCTCATGATCGCGTGATGAACCCGTCATGGGACATATGGGATATTTCTTGAGTGCAGCAGTGCCACCTGCTGCCCCACCCCGTCCTGCTGGGAGCACCGCCAGTTGGTCCGGGACTGCTTCTCTCCGTCTCTCTCTCTCTCTCTCTCTCTCTCTCTCTCTCTCTCTCTCTCTCTCTCTCTCTCTCTCTCTCTGTAAATGAAACCTCAAGCACAGGCTCAAAGTTAATCCGCTACTATTATACTCTTTACACAATGATTTTAGTTTTTCAGCAACTTATTTTCTTATCACACTTCATTTTCGATTCACTTTTCTACCTTTCTCTGGCTGCTTTGGCGTGCTGTCGGATTCCGTTTTTGGACCCTTGGTGGTGAGAATACCACAGAAATGTACACTGTGGTCTATCTCCATTTGATGCCAAGGGAGCAAAGACGCAATCAGCTGTGCCTGCCTGACGAGTCCGATCCAGC
>JADBJO010009336.1:47500-62500 GCA_016801955.1 Conus betulinus
CTCTCTGTGTTCTTCACTGCGCTGGCTGTGTCAGATCAATTTCAGCTCACATCATTAGTACTCTATCTGTGGGGAAATAACGTATTTCAGTGGCCTCCCTCTTTTTTTCCGTTTCCATCTTTTATGTAAAATTCCGAAGTTTGTTTGGAACATGACTTCTTTTACGTCAGCATGGTTTCTGGTCGCAATGACATATCAGCGAGTGACGTCAGTGGTCGCACCACATCGTGTCGGGGTTTTGTGCACTGTGAGGAGAGGGAAATTCATTGTTGCTGTCATTGCGATTTTTGGCTTCGGATTGCATTCACAATTTTGTTTAACTAACTGGGTGTACTGGCCGGATTATGGAGATTGCCAGTACGGAACGAATGTTACACAAATTGTCATAGAAATATTTGAATGGTTCGATCTTTTCTTGTTTTCATTAATTCCATTTGTTTTGCTGGTCTCTGGAAACTCCCTTCTTGTGTGGCACGTCATCAAATCTAGAAAGCTTTCTTTGAAAATGAGAGGGGTTGACGGTCAGCAGGCCAAATCTGGAACTGACCAAGTGCAGTCTATGACAATAACGTTAACCGTGACGTCAACAGCATTCTTGATATTAACAATTCCAGTCTGCATTTATGGTTTGGTACAGATGCTGACTTTTCACAGCAGTTGGAATCCACTGTGGCAATTTGTATATTCTGTTTGTGACATGTTGTACTTGAGTTCATGTGCGTACAACTTTTATCTGTATTTACTGAGCGGCAGAAAATTCAGGCAAGAGGCAAAACGATGTCTCAGGTGTCACGATTAAGACCAAATGAAAAGAACAGTGTGGTGAATGCAGACTGCATGATGGAATAATGTCAAAGACGCTCAGGAGTTACGTGACAAAGCAACAGCAATGAAACTTGTGTCGTCTGTGATCCTTCAGACAGATTAGATATAGCGCGTTCGTTCAAATGTTCATGTTAGCTTCTAAACTGGTATAGCTAAACGTGAGTCAATATTTCCAAAATGTCCTTGACTTTTGGTTTTGAATCGTTGTGACATTTTCAAAGTTTAACAATTCCTATATTTGTTTTCAGTCTATATGAACTTGGAATAATTTTTTAGGGGAGAGAAAGGAAATTATTGTTGGCAGAGTGAATTAATGTTATCTTTTATTTTTTACTTTGGTATGTTTACATTTCTATGTGAAGGATTCTTTTAAGCAATATTCTCTCTCCTTTTCTTTCTTTACATGTGTATATGTTAATGTGAAAGATTCCTTTTTGCACCTGTTTTCTCTTGGTTTACATATAAACGTACTTATATGAATGATTTGATTTCCGCCACACTCCCTTTCATGATTACTGGACACTGTTGTTGCTACTGTTGAAGCTTCTTGGTATGCCAGTAATATTCTCACGCTCTGATTCAGCGTATGAGTCGCTGTTTACGATTGATTTTCTTCTTCTTTCTTCTTCTTCTTCTTCTTGTTTCTAAAGATTTTTGAGAGTTTTCTCGCGCAGGGTCAGAAATTAGATTGCACTTAGGTTAAACGAAATCAGTACATTACTCGGTGTGAAAACAACGGAAAGAGGAGGGGGAGAACAAAAGCTACAAGAGGAAAAAGAGGATATCTAGCAAAAGTACAGCTTGTGTGTGTGTGTGTGTGTGTGTGTGTGTGTGTGTGTGTGTGTGTGTGAGAGAGAGAGAGAGAGAGAGAGAGAGAGAGAGAGAGAGAGAGAGAGAGAGAGAGAGAGAGAGAGAGAGAGAGTCACAAACTTCTGGCGTGCATGTTTTGAAGACGTCATTTTGTTTCAGAATATTACATAACTTACTTAGTTTGTCTGCGCGCTCTCCCCGTTATAAAATAAGTCGTATTTATTTTCTCTCCGGGACGCAATGCCGTGTTTGTACCACCACCACATAAAACATAATGTTGAATATTTCAAATAATGCTACTTCATTATTTTATAGACCTCCATGCCCCGCTAAAGTCTCTATTATAGTCGTTAGGTTGCTGCGGAGATAAAATAACACCACGTAGGGCTATCTAACAGTCCTCCATGGTAGCTTCTGGGAGCAAGACATTATTTTCAACACTGCTGCAAAATATTCTTTCAGGACATCGCAGGATGTTTGGGCTTTAGTTTTTGTCTTTTGCCCTTACTACTATTACGATATGTGTATTTTCCTGATTGATCATCCTTTTCATCTTCTTTATTCTCACGGCCGACAAGTATCTTCAGCCGACGGACGTCAAACTCAAGCAATAAAAATATTTGTATCACTAAGAGAGTTTTGTGTCATTCCAGTTTTTTCATGGATTTTGTTGTTGTTGTTGTTGTTGAAGCCCTACGATCGTATGTGAATCTAATCTACAACATCACCACGCTGACACAGAGTGGAAACCTATTCACCTACTGTATTCGTGGATTGATCAAGTTATCACGTCTCGGCTATAGCATACCTAGTTTGATTTTGAGCTTTGTGCAACGGGTCCTCTTCGCGTCCTGCATCGAGTCGTCGTCGTATGCATCTGGCGAGGGAGGCTGGCTGGGTTTTGTTGTGGTGCCAGACTGTTTTTTCTCCACGCTTTGTTCCTGCTGTAGGTATCTGTGCTGTTCTGGATTTGTGCTGGGCTGTCAGTGGTGTGGTTTGAACTCTTCAGGGTTTGTTGTGCTGTGTCTTCGGGTTCTGCGCTGGGACATTGTTTTGGGACGGTTTGTGTTCTATGTCGTCTGCGGCGTCGTGAGTCTTGCGACGCTTATTATCGGTCCTCTGGGCGCTGCGGATTGGAGAGAAGAGAATGTCGGTGGCAAAGTAGTAGGCCTATATATTAAATGCTTGTATGTGTGGTGTCTAGTCCCCGTACATAGAGTGTTGTGCTGTGTATTGTTAAATCCATCATCATCATCATCATCATCATCATCATCATCATCATCATCATCATCATCATCACCATCATCATCATCACAAACATTCTTTTGATTCAATTATAGTTGTTGTTTCTTTTATTAAACTCTTTGTTTTATTTCTTTGGAAGAAAAGCTGGAGAATGGGGGTATGGTGGTTGGTGTGTCAAAACAACATCATAACAACACAGTCGCAAAATATAATGGCCCTTAGACATCTATAAACGGAGCCATCGCACTATACCATCACACACACACACACACACACACACACACACACACACACACACACACACATATATATATATATATATATATATATATATTGTGTGTGTGTGTGTGTGTGTGTGTGTGTGTGTGTGTGTGTGTGTGTGTGTGAGAGAGAGAGAGAGAGAGAGAGAGAGAGGGGGGGGGAGGGAGAGAGATGGAGAGAAATGACAAATGCAATGACAACTAATACTTTATCATGTATTGGCCATGCCCTCTCGTAAGAGGCAGGTGAACAAACATCACATTAAATGGAAAAATAAGTGGCAAAACTGACATTGTTGTAAGAAAAACAAACAAACATACAACAACAACAAAACAAAATGAATGTATGAAAGCGCAGCGTTATGAGGTCTTTATTTCTGCAAATCTTAGAGCTTTATACCGAAACAGTGATCAGTTGCATTTATTATTATGTCCTGTAGATAACACCAATACATACAAATTAAATAATCTAGGTTCTTGATAATATTTGGTAGGAATGAATTTCTCTCTTATTTCACTTAGCGACGAACAGCACATAACAAAATGCAATTTATTTTCAGTAACGTTTAGGTAAACTATCTGTAGAATTACATTCTCTATACATGTAATTGTGCACTTTTAATGCTGTTATACCGCACCTAAATCTTGTCATAGAACAGGATTCAAAATTGTCAGCAAGCACAGCTTTAGGCCATGTGTGCAACTACACTTTCTATACACATCAAATCTCTCACTGCTTTGCGTATGGTCGTGCCATTTCTGCTGTCTACAATCAACGAGACGTGTCAAAAAAAAATCTTTATGACTATCTTATGTCACCAACACATTGGTTTAACCACACGTTACCAGAACCGTATTGAAACAGACAAGTATGTGCCTCTGACACCCATTTCTTTTTCCCCCTAACATCTACTCTATACAACATTTTATAAGCTTCCCTTGGCAATCTGTGTACTCTTCTTGCTGCAACACTCTAAATCAGTATCTCAGGCAACGAACAGCGGAACTAACATATGTTGAGTATCTGTTTGTTTTGTCATAAATCAAACCATTAGGTGTTCTTATATCAACAATTAAAAACTTCTTCAAAGCAAAAAGATGTACACATTCACAATAATCAATTGCTTTGCTTAATCCCCGCAGTTCAGAACCATATCACATAATTGGTTGTATTTTTAATACAACATTTTAAAAACAACTTCATGAAGTATTATTCAATGACCATAATCTTTTCATTATAGATGAAAACGCAGAAGCAAAACTAAAACATGTAATAAAAAGTATTCCTGAATATTTACAAGCATTCACCACTGGCATTGTATGTGAATCGTACGCCCATCTTTCCCTGGTAGCTAAGTATCCACCTGTAGGAAATACGATGATACTGTTTTTGTTCATATTAACTTTCAGCTGAAGTGATGCAGCAGCCTTTTGCAAATTATTCAGTTGGTTCTGCAAGCCATAATAGTATCTGATTATTAGAACAACTACAGTAGAATAAACAGTGTAAAAGCATGACAGAGAAAAGTTGGACCATGTCTTCCTTTCCTAATAACTCTCAGAGCCAGTTCAGTTATGAAATGAGAGACCAGAACAGGACTGTATACGTCATCCTGCTTTAAACCAGGTGTACAGTCAATAACATCTGTCAGTTTATTGTGCATACTTATGACGCATCTAAATAGTTTGCCTGTTACACCACCATTCTGTACTAGCACAAGCCATAGTACATTTCGGTCTATGGAATCGAACGCTTTTTCAAAATCTATAAAAGCTACATATAATTTACACGTGTAGGAAAACTGTTTTTGTATGAAAGCCGTGAGGATAAACGTATGATCGACTGTTCGATCACCTTGTTTAAAACCATTTTAATCTTCAACAGTAACATTATTTTCTTTCATCCATTCTTGTGGTCTGCCATTGAAAATCGTACTGAAGATCTTACCACTACCGTCGCTGAGTAAAATACCCCTGTTATTATCAGGGTCGTTAATATCACCTTTTGTTTTGATCGAGTGGCAATACAATGGATTCAGACCACTTTTTAGGAAACACACCCTTTGTCAAATAAACTACTGGACAATTAAAAGAAAATGGATGACTTCACACGAGCTCTTGTAACGTTTATCAATATATGCCGTCAGATCCGGGCTGCTTTACGGTTTTAAACTTTTGTAAGCGCATATAATACTTCCTCCGTTGAAATAGAGCGGTTAATGGAAATGTTGACATCATCATAATACACGCTTTCGTTTTGAATATAATTTTCAGGGTCTTTCGCTAATAAATACGGAAAATTATGAAACCAAATATTGATACTGATGTCGTTTCTAGGTTGTTTCTCTTTAAATGTGCTGTATGAATAGTATCCCAAAACTTTTTCTGGTTATCTATCGAAGCTCGTCAGTTTAACTTGTCGTCTCTAATTACAATATAGAAATACTTTTTCTTATTTCTCTAGTAACCTTTTGTAATCGCGTTTTAATTCGTGCATATTCATTACAATCCACAGGATCTAAGTTCCGTCAATGAAGTCTTAATAATCTTCTCACTGTTTGTTTGCTTGTCGTACATTTATGATCAATTCATTAAACACATCAAGCGTTCGATTACCATATATGTCAATTAATTCCATGGCAATAATACTCTGATGACCAGCACTTATACTACAAAAAACCCTCCTCTAAACTCTACGGAGAAGCTCACTCTAACAAGTTGTTAGCCAGACATTCGGGTACAGTTGCTCATACTGTTGTTGTGTGTGAACAAACTCAACACTCAGGGACTCATGGTCAGTCTCGGCAGACCAGTTACTTCAGTTACAGTAGAGGTCAGTCAAATCACACGCCTAGACACAGAGGTTCAGGGCGAGGTAACTCTGTCAGCCAGCGACCTGCTTATCAGGGAAACCAGTTTTTACCAGGCTACTTCTACAAATTCAGGGACTCAGTCTCAAGAGAAGCAGCAACAACATGTGAGGTCTTTCCCACAGTCAAGTAGAGGTAAGGGCCAAAGACCTACACAAGAGGCCAAAACAAAGTCTTATTTGTAGACTTTGCGGTGGTGTCGGTCATATTAGTCCAGATGCCCTTCACCCGCAAATGTTCAGCCCCCTCAGTATGCTGCAACATGCAAAGTTTTGATTTTCCACTGATGTGTGATGTAGAACACAGTGTGTCACTTTGAATAGTGTATCACTGTATAATGGTTGTGTTCATGATACACCTTGCACTGTTTTGAGAGATACTGGTTGTACTACTGGTGGTGTGAAAAAGGCATTGGTTAAACCTGAACAGTACAATAGTCATTGTCAAAAGTGTATAAATTTTAGTGGCAAGATTGATACATTCCCACTTGCTATTGTGCCTGTATGCTCACCTTTTTACACTGGTTTGTTGGAATGTTGTGTTATTGACAACCCAGTGGCAGTTTTTAATACTTGGCAATTTGCTCAAGATCAAGAATGAACCTGACCAGGTTTTGGCTGATCAGATTGCATCAATCATTCACCAGGCAACAAACTAATCTTGAGAGTTTTGCTAAGCCCCCTTTGAAAACCCCCTACACACCCGTGTCAGAGACAAATTCAGGTAAATCGAAGGGTACACAGACCCCCAACAGGTTGATGCTTTGGCATCGGACTTTGACATTTTTTATGTGTCCCATCATGACATTGTAAACATGCAAGCATCAGATGCTACTTTGTCATCTATTTACAGCCAGGCTAAAATGTTCCTGATTGTGAATCACTTAGAAAAACTTAGGTGTGTGAACATAAACCCATGTTTTTCCTAGACAATGGGTGTTCTTTACCGCTATTCACTTGGTAAATTCAAACTGTACAGAATCAACTGTGTGTACCAAAACCTCTTCGGAAACATGTTCTGCGTATGGCTCATAATTCCATTGCTAGTGGACCTTGTGGTTTTACAAGAACAAAACATCACATGTTATTTCATTTCTATTGGCCTAGGTACTATGTGGATGTCAGTCGATATGTTCAGACTTGTGATGTGTGTCAAAAGAATAGATACAATAGACATGCTTATGATCAGTCTGGCAATGTGAAACTTCCTGTGCATTCTGCATATTGTGTTCAAAATTTGACAGAAGTGTGTGCAACATGCCAACTGTTGCTACAACTGATGAAGATTCTGCTTCGCCTGATGTTGTGGACACCTATTTTCCAGACTGTGCCACTGTTGCGAAAAAGTGTTACTCCTAACAGATGGAGTGTTTTTCTCATACACTACATGATGATTCAAATCAGATGGAATTTTCATTGTGTGCTTCGTTACCTGCATTGGACTATTTTAACAAAGAACATGTGACAGCATCGTCGGTGATCAATGAGTATGATGATGATTGCCTTGAATCTAAATTGAATATTCCCTCTATCCCAATTTATAGATTGTCCAAACTTTTCATAATCTCTTTTGAAAATAAATTATTTTGCTGTTTATAACTTGGAAATTATTTCTCGTGACCTGTGACAAGAGCGCGATTCCCTCTTCATTACTTTCCTTCTAAAAAAGCTGGCGCTTTTTTTTTTTTTTTTTTTTTTTTTTTTTTTTTTAGAGGAGGTGGGTATTGTCACAGGCACGATTCGCGACGAGTTATGCGCATCTGCTGTGTGCGTAGCCAGAGAGAATTAAAAACTTTTTTTTTCTTTCCCTCCTTGTTTCCGGTGTGAACAGTACTCACCGCCAAACCAAGACCAATTCAACTGATAGACTTGCACAGACCGAGTATGGATGTGGAAGCAGGCACATCTGTTCCGTACGCTCGCTGTCCCCGCTTGTTGGTCGGGTAGTGCTCGTTAACCCCCCCCCCCCCCCCCCCCCCCCCTCCCCGTTAATTCCCCCCCCCCCCTCTCCCGAGGGTAATAATATATATATATATATATATATATATATATATATATATATTTTTTTTTTTTTTTTTCTTCTATGATTCATTTGTAGTTAACTGATAGTGCTTACTTTAAACATTTTAGATCAAAATGTTCAGACTTTGTGATATTTGCGTTTGTTTTCGAAAGTGCTCAGTCAGTTTGCTCGTACATGCGGTTTTTGCCGAGTTGTTTGGGTTTGGTCATTTCGATTCTGCTCTTTCTAATCTGTCACTACTTTTGATGTTGAATAGTTGGTAGATTGGGTATTTATGATGGTGTTTACTTTGTAGGGATTTTTCGTAGGGGGGGGGGGGGGGGGGGGGGGGGGGGGGGGGGGCTGGCTGGCTGTGAGCACTGGTGGGAGCACCTGAGTGGTCCTTCTTCTCCCTCCTATGGTGTGGTAGCCTTCTTGGTGGCCAGGACTTGCCTTGCTCCCCCAGTGCCTTCATCTTGGATAGTCAGTTGGCCTGCCTACCTCCTGAGCAGCTGTGTCTTCCTTCTGGACAGCTGACCGGTGCTCTACTTGCGACGTTGTCCCCCTGTGCCCAGTCGCAGGTGTGGGACCAACTGCATCTTCCCCTGTGCCCAGTCGCAGGTGTGGAACCAGTTTTCTTCTTCTCTGGGCCCAGTCTCAGTGGTGGTATTGTGTGGACTGCATTCAGCGCATCCATAACTTGAGGTCAGAGTGGTTTTTTTTGTGTGTGTGTGTGTGTGTGTGTGTGTGTGTGTGTGTGTCAACCATCAACCCCAGCTTGGACAGCAACCCACCTGACCTGCGACGTGATATCCGGAATCATATCCAGAAAGACTTGTAGTATTGTGTCATGTCATGAGTGATGTTATGAATCTTTCTCCCTGTTGTTACTATATTGTGCCATGAGTGGATCAATGCATTATTTTCTAGCATAACAGAGAGTGTGAGCGCACACATATGTTGATGAATTAGTTTACACTTTCATGTTGATGTTGTCCGTGTGCTAAAAGAAAAAAAAAATCATTTCCATTTCATTGTTATTAAATGTGCACTCCTCGCTAGATTCCTGTTTGGGCTATTATGTTGTAGGGGTGGTGTGAGTGAAAGAAAGATTAACATGATGAAATACACAAATAACTTGCATGCCTTCAGACATCCAGGAGACAGATATGACATATCTTTTTGCGTGCGTGCACCCGTCACTCCACTCTGAGACAATAACATCATCGCTATTCCAAACACGTTTTGGTCAGTTGGCAGTTTATACATTTGTTGATGCTTTGTGTATTTTCGTTCTGAAAGACAAAACTGATCGTAACAGGTAAATGGTCAGAATCTACACGTTTGGAGATGGTCATTTCCATGTACCAGACACACAAAGTCAAAATCAGAAATAAAAGAAATTAAACCGGATCTTTCATTTTTCAGGTCAACCCATTTATATTTCATGATTAAAAGAAGAAAAAGATCGTTTGATTTTAGAAACGGAAAAACAGTGTCAATATTATCACATTTTTTTACCTCTGCTATGTCCCGTTGGATATTACTCGACTCATTGCATGATAAAGATTTCCTTTTAGTCCCCTCATGCTGAAGCTGTGTCACATTTCACATGCCTGTGAAAAACTGAAAGTTCAAAGAGGTCTTTCTAGGCATGAGTTGTTCTAGCACTTACACCATAAACCGGCAGGCATTCAACCGATGTCATCTTATTATTGCTATCCCCCTTATTTCTAATTACATCGTAAGGATGACTTACAGTATATCTCTGCATCGTGCCTTTAACCTATTTTGACTCACATATATCATGGTCTTGCTCATTGAGAAAAAAAAATGTCCCTCAATGATCAGGTGATCAAAACCATAAATGACCAATGTCCCCTGTTCCAGGCGTCTCTTAGATAGGATACCATTTTTTCCCAACTTCCTTAAACTGAAAAGAAAAATTTTCGCCAATAAATACATTAGTACCCTTCAGCTCTCTTTTTTCTTTCAAACTCTTGATCTAACACTTAGCAATGATTGGAGAGTCTGGTTTCTTGTTCTAACTGTGAACATGGTCAAACTCCACATCATTTGCTATTTCCAGTTTGGCTGTCATCAGTGTAGTTTTCATTATTTTCAGTGGGTCTTCTTGTGCGTGCCATAGAAAATAAGATGATCTCTTTTTGAACGCTCTTCCAGATCATCTGTGTTTTTCCCCAGTGTTTGTACTTTACTTAACCAATTTGGAGTTACATTTCATCAAGTCTTGGTTCTTTTGGTGTAGATCAGCCGCTTCCTCACTTAGTCCAGTCACGTCTCCTTGGAGCACAGTAAACTGTTCACTTACTCCTATCACGCTTTCGTAAACACTATCAATTTCGTTGTTTGAAAGAACTGTTCATCGACTGCATTATGTTTATAAAGTCTGAGAGTGTAGGGAGCTCCTTGGATGATGCAGGAGGAGGAGTTGTCTGCCCGCTGTCGGAGGTACTAGCTGACTTGTCCACGCTGTTGTGCCGACCTTGAGAGGTCAGTCTGGTCTGCTTCAAGGACCCTGGGCTCGAGGATCCAGGTACAGCCTTCTGCTCAACAACACCACACCTATGGAGTAAACTACCCCAGAACATCCACGTCAGGAGCAAACCTGACAGCACTCCGTTAATTCGGTAACAGGGTGTGAGTATGGAGATACGAATGACAGCCTTCTCTCACTGGCCCTTTTACAACGAAAAAAAGAAATGCTGGCAAAAAGCGGCTACACACAGCCCAACCCTGACAAGCAGAGAGGACGCTGTTCTTCAACATTTACTAGCAGTCAGTACACAGTATCCCACGCAGTCCTTTACGACTGTGAGAAATAAAGAGACAAAAAGAAAATGCGGCCTCCACTAAAATAATCGTAATTCACGCTATCAGAGAGAGAGAGAGAGAGAGAGAGAGAGAGAGAGAGAGAGAGAGAGAGAGAGAGAGTTTCACACACACACACACACACACACACACACACACACACACACACACTTGAACTTGAATATAGTGAAAAGACTTTTAATGTTGATTTGGTGATAATAATCAGCAGGGTGTTTCTCTACTGCCAAACGCTGTGTATTCCTTATCTTCCTTCATTGATGGGGTACGTAATAAAATTAACTCCTTTTTGTACAGCTGTGAAATTCATGTCACTTCTGGTGCATTCTTGAGGAGAAATGGCCTCTGTATATTGATTCTATTTTACGTCGCGGTGAATTATCCTTCTACGATGCCCTTCCTCTAAACAGTCGACCACGATTTGAACAGGGAATTATTGAAAAAAAAAAATAGTATACAGGGGAAGGTTTCCACGAGAGATTTTGTGCTGTTTGGCATGAAGCAAAGGAGTCATTTGCTGCATTTTGAAATCGTTCTGGTCATTCTCCTGACAGATGACTGGTCTTTGGGAATCACTAATAATTTTGAAAGTTTTCGTGAGTTATTTTAGCGCGAGCAAAATTTTGCGAAGCGTTTCAATGTATTTCTTAGTCTATCTTCGGAAACGAAGTTTTGAAATTGTGGAAGACGTGTGTAAACTCATGGATGAGTACAAAAGACTGCACATCGGGGAAACATCTTTGCAAGAGAGCCAAAAGTTTCAACATTTGCAGCAAATATCAGCTCTTTTTCTTTCTCGTTTTCGCATGAGACAGGACAGTAAGGATTTTCCGAGTGGGTGGGCGATACCCTCCAATCATGGCTGAAACTACTACAAAATATGAGAGTTCTATTTCCAGTCGTCCCTAAGATCAGCCTGAAAGTTCTCCCCAGTCAAGGGGAAGCTTGACCAGTTCCAGTGCACGTTTGTAGTCATATCGAATCATGGTCGTGATGTGAATGTGATAATGGGTGAGAATGCACCCTTGAGTTGAATACGTGGTTCATGTATACACAAACGGGCAGACTGTCCCCGTGCAGAAACCATTCGGGCCAATGTATCAAAAGAGAACATTCAACCTGTCCTTACAGTTGAAAACCAAGTATCTGTACTTTACCTGAAAGAGTGCACCATTAACGACTACAGTGGTACACTTTCAGAGAGACACATATAGTGTTACGACTGACACTGGAAGTTCCCTTGCCAGTACACAACAATGCCGTATGTTTGATGGATGTGTTGAATCATTTCCTGTGCAACAATAACAGTTTTCACGCCCTATTTTTTGCGGTAATATAAATGCACGCATCTTAGATTTTCCAGTGACAAACCTAATCCTTGGAAATATGTCTGGCGCAACATCCACACATGGTGGAAATAGTAGGGGGTTTTTTATGTGTCACTTACAAGCCCTCGTCTCAACTGGTTTTGCAGACCAACGAGAGTTGACTAATCTGTCACACCCCATGTTGTCTCCACTATTCCATCCTGGGTCTGACCCAAACTCGGAGACCTACAGAAAAGGATGAGACGCTGAAAGTGTTAATATTTGACATAAAGATGCCACATGTTCGTCGTCTGTGGTGGAAGGCGGTGCGCTGTACAGCGATTTTAAAGAAAAATGTGTTTTTACAGCTTGTTGTCTCCCACTCACTGAGATGAACCATTCTGACGTTTTCACGTGAAGCTGTAACAGCAGGATATTTTGGTGTTCGCGGGACTCTCTGACGAGTGCTCTCCCAGTTTCACTGGCCACATGTTCAGTTTAATGTGTCTGGGTATTGTCTCTCCTGTGACATTTGTCGAAAGATATTTTCAAGAGAAAGATTACCTCGTGCTCCATTTTAGCAAATGCCTGTGATCAGTGAACCTCTTGTTAGAGGTATCATTGACTTTGTCAGTGCCGTTGTCCCTCCTTTGTCCCTAATCAAAGAGATGTGGATTCATGTTCTTTAACAACACAAAAGATCTAGCAAAACCGTGTGCTGTCAAAAGAAAACACAACGCTGGCAAGAAGGCCAAAGCTAGAGTTTTGTCCTCGGGTCAGAGAGTGTTGATTTTGTAATCACTTTTGATATGTCGCTTTTTTGTCTTTCAACAAATGGTGCCTGCTTTTGTGTGGTTTCTGCTGCCCCTCTCAATAGACTTATAGTCATACAAGAATAGGGAACTTCATCTTCTGAACTTACAGATGGCAGCAATATATCCATCAAAACTAGCGTGGCCTTACATTCCACTCAGTCTTACTGGTACTGGCTAGAAGCAAGACTTTACTGTTTTTTTTGACGCCAGATCTAGTGAAGTTGTAGAATATTTTTTCATCGAGAGAAGGAAATCCTTCTCCATCCCATGATGCCCCCAAACGCAGAACTTTCGCTCATCCAACAGTGCAGCTCTGCCATTCCATGTGAGTGTCCTGTCATTGTTTGGAGTCCTCGGAGGTTCTCAAGATTCCTGGTTGGAGGGACCTTTTTACTTGCAAACGGATCATCGCCCTCTCACGTTTGGGCAAACATCAAAATGAAAGAATAACTGACTTCTGCATCAGTCATTATTACTCCAGAAGATTTTTTGTTTCATGGAAGCTATCCCTGGATGTACACACTTATTTGCCGACCAACCTTCGTAAGAATAATCTGTGATGTGTATAATGAGTGATCCGAACAAGTCCGGCAGATAAGGGAGGAGCTATTGTGATCCAGGACACAGACGATTACATTGCAGAAGCCCAACGACAGTTACAGAATACCATGCACTATGAGAAAGTGGACAGTGACCCCACAGTTGCCATAGCCAAAAAATCGAACAAACTGGTTGACAGACTGTACAACAGGGGACACATAGACAAACAACACATACACACAGGTGGGCACACACGAATATCACAAGGGTTAAACACATACCTATTATCATCTCTCTAAGATTCATAAGAATCTATCCAATCCCTCAGGAAGACCTATTATATCAGGGATCAGGGACCTACAGAACAACTTTCTGCCCTGGTTGATGACTGGTTACAACATTACATCTCACAACTGGTTACAACATTATAGCTCACAACTCCCCAGCTACGTTAAGGACACCACACACATGCTTCAAACTATTCAACAGTGGAATTCTGTGTAGGGGCCGTTCCAGGAAGTCACTCTAGTCACTGTCGATGATGTTAGCCTCTACACTAATATCCCCCGTACTGACCTCATCATGGCATTGAAGTACTTCTAGATAGAAAGGAATTTGAATGATACCTCCAACTGATTTAGTAACTGAGACTGCTGAGCATGTTTTAGTGAACAATGTTTTCCTTTTTGATAACCAGTACTACAAGCAAATACACGGCCTAGCCATGGGTACTCCAATGGCGCCTTCAGTAACTGACTTATTCATGGGATGGCTCGAAAACAAGATTCTGCCCTTAGCCCTTTCAAAATCGATAATGATACGTGGAAACGCTTCATTGACGACATCGTTTTGCTTTGGTTTGGCACGCAAACTGAACTTCAAAATTTTACGGATTTTCTTAATTCTAATCATCCCACCATCAAATGTACTGTCCAGTTTTCCAAAACACAGATCGAGTTTCTGGATATTCTTATAAGAGATAGGAATGGCCTGTTGGAGACAGACCTGTTCCCCAAACCCACTGATGCCCACAATTATCTCCATTACCAATCTGCACATCCACTACATGTGAAAAGTAACATCCCGTACAGCCAGCTTGTCAGAATCAGACGCCTCTGCTCTCAAGATGAGGACTTCCACACTCAGTGCCAAAAAATTAGTACAAATTTACGGGAAAGGCAATACCCACAAAATGTGATTTCTGAAGCACTCCAGAGAGTACAACGCATGCTCCGCAACCAAACTTTGCAATATAGAGACACTGTGAAGCAACAGCACATTCCCTTTATTGTCATCCAATATCCCAGTAACCCACCCTTAAGGAAATGATTCAAGGAATTACTGCCCCTGATTCATGCCAACAGTCGTCTTCGGCAGGTCATCCCTGATCCCCCCGTTCTGGGAGAAAGGAACTGAACTGCAGTTCACTGAAAAATATCCTCATGCCCTCCGCCCTCCCCACAACCACTAACAGCTC
>JADBJO010009336.1:67500-70000 GCA_016801955.1 Conus betulinus
TGACAACTCATTTTCATGACCAGGAGTCTTCTGTCCAAATCAGTGGAGATGGTCCACGGCTTGCATGCCCACAGGAAGCTGCAGTATGATCTTGTTTTTTGATGGAGATGTTATGGAGATGTTATTGTTCCTCCGTGCAGGCTTCATTGTAGACAATGCTGAAACTGTCGTTGCTGTCTGAGAGAGGATTTCTGGCCTAAATCCTTTATTTGCTGTTGATGGATCCCAAGTAAGTGAATCATTCAACGGTTGCCAACTTCTGTGGTTGGACACAGTTGTATTAATGTGGTATTGTGGCTGGCTGATTTTCATGTCATATGCTGTTGATAAAATGACAACAACAACAAATGTAATAATAGTAATGATAGTAATAACAACCACAATCACAACCAAAACACTACTACTACTATTACTACTGCTGCTGCTGCTGTTGCTGCTACTACCACTACTACTACTACTACTACTACTACTACTAATTCTACTACTGATGATGATGATGATGATGATAATTATTATGATAATAATGATAATAATAATATAATAACAACAACAATAATAATAATAATAATATAATAATAATAATAATAATATAATGATAATAATAAAAATAACAACAACATCATCAACAACAACAATGATAATAATAACAAGATGCAAAGCACATAAATGTACTCCCAGTTTATCCTGAATACGTGTGATATATTCCATATAGAGGAAAAACCGTCTTGGGCTTGTGTAACCGTTAGTAATGGCTATTCTGGTAAACATCAGCCCTCATCTATGACCTTTAATGAACATACTCACAAATTTTAAGAAAGGTCGGCTAAGAACTTTCTGAGATTTTCCATCAAGAAGGAAACCATTATGGCCATTAGTAAAAAGCTATAACGGTAAACTTAAACATCGGGCATCATCCGTGACCCATAATGAACATACCTACAAATTTTCAGAAATATCGGCCACGTACTTCCTGAGATATTCCATTAAGAAGAAAATCCGTTAGGGGCCGTTATAACCGTTAGTAACGGGTATAACGGTACGCTAAAACGTCGGGCATGATTCGTGAACCATAATGAACATACCTACAAATTTTCAGAAAGATCGGCCAAGTACTTTCTGAGACATTCCATATAGATAGAAAACCATTATGGGCAGTTACAGCCGTAAGTAACGGCTACAACGGAAACTAAAACGTCGGGCATCATCCGTCGCCCATAATGAACATACCTACAAATTTTCACAAAGATCGGCCAAGTACATTCAGAGATAATCCATAAAGAAGAAAAAACCGTTATGGCCGTTATAGCCGGTAGTAACGGCTATAACGGTAAAAACTAAAACTTCGGGCATCATCCGTAATCCATAGTGAACATACGTGCTAATTTTCAGAAAGATTGGCCAAGTATTTTCTAAACTAAAACATCGGGCATTATTCGTGACCCATAATGAACATACCTACAAATATTCATTTTCACAAAATCGGTCAAGTACTTTCGGAGATATTCCATAAAGAAGAAAAACCGTTACAGACCGTTACAGCCGTTAGTAACGGATATAACTGTAAACTAAGCATCGGACATTATTCGTGACCCATAATGAACATACCTACAAAGTTTCAGAAAGATCGGCTACGTACTTTCTGAGATATTCATAATAAGAAGGAAAACCGTTACAGGCCGTTACAGCCAGAAGTAACGGCTATAAACGGGTAAACTAAAACATCGGGCATCATCCGTGACCCATAATGAACATACCTGCTAATTTTCACAAAGATCGGCCTAGTACCTTCGGAGATATTCCATAAAGAAAAAAAAAGTTACAGGCCGTTACAGCCGTTAGTAAGAGGTATAAGGGTAAACTAAAACACTGGGCATTATTGGTGATCCATGATGAACATACCTGCTAATTTTCACAAAGATCGGCCAAATACTTTCTGAGATATTCCATAAAGAAGGAAAAACCGTTACAGGCCGTTACAGACGGTAGTAACAGCTATAACGGGGTAAACTAAAACTTCGGGCATCATCCGTGACCCATAATGAAAAAAACCTGCTAATTTCCAAAAAATCGGCCTAGTACTTTCGAGAGATATTCGATAAAGAAGAAAAACCGTTACAGGCCGTTACAGCCGTTAGTAACGGCTATAACGGTAAACTAAAACATCGGTCATTATTCGTGACCCATAATGAACATACCTACAAGTATTCAGAAAGTCCTTTTTGAGATATTCCATAAAGAAGAAAAACCGTTACAGGTCATTACAGCCGTTAGTAACGCTATAACGGGGTAAACTAAAACATCGGGCATCATCCGTGACCAATAATGAACATACCTGCTAATTTTTCACAAGATCGACCATGTACTTTCGGAGACATCCATAAAGAAGAAAAACCGTTACAGGCCGTTACAGCCGTTTGTAACGATTGTAACGGTAAACTAAAACATCGGGCATCATCCTTGACCCATAAGGAACGTACCTACAAAATTTCAGAAAGATCGG
>JADBJO010009336.1:77500-84844 GCA_016801955.1 Conus betulinus
ACCATACCAGACTGTGACCATTACAACATATTCAGTATCTTCTTTTAAACCATAGTCACTTCCATCAATTTATCAATTCCAGTGGGGTACATCCAAAGACAACAACACACATCCAAGCATAGCATTCAAATTCACAACTTACATCCAAGAATGTTTAACTGTTTAAAATGTGTGCATAGTACGCACAACAATGAAAATTCCCAGTCTGCAAGAAGCGAAATGGGACCACGAGGGGAATGTCCGAATAGCAGCTCGAAAGGAGAAAATCATGTACTCTCATTTGGTAACTCCCTGTATGCGAAAAGAACTGCAGGTATGTACCTATCCCACTTTGACGGACTCTCTATACTGACACGCCGCAACATCATTTTGAGCGTATCGTTGAACCACTCAACCATTTCGTTTGATTGAAGATGGTATAAAGTGGTGGTGACTGAAGACACTGGCAAGAGTCTATACCTCCTTCGTGAGGTCTGAAACAAACTGTGTGCCACAGTCAGACAGAATCTCCTTGGGCAGACCAACATGACTGAACACCGTCACAAGCGCTTCACCAACAGAGACAGAGTCTATCCTCTTGAGTGGGATGGCTTCTGGATAACGTGTGGCAACATCCAAAATGGTCAACACGTTACGATGACCGGACTCTGACACAGGGAATGGACCTACCAAGTCAACAGCCACGCGATCGAAAGGGATGGAGATGGTTGGCATCTGACAATGGGGTACTGTGGGGATTTGCCCTCTTCGGATGGTTTTTTGACAGATGTCACAAGAGCGACAGTAATGCGCCACTGACCGAGACATACCTGCCAGTAGAATGCTGACTGGACTTTTTGGAGAGTTCGCTTAACTCTACAACGACCTGCCAGCACGGCATCATGAGCTGTCTTGAGGACGATGTCACGCAACGAGGTAGGGACTACCACCTGTTTGACAAACTCCGTTATTGGGGAACAACCTGAAGAGGATACACCTGGTCCACCACAAAACAGACATCCCGGATGACAAGTGGGGTCTGGGAAGTGCTTGTTTTAGTACTATCGTCAGAGTGTTGTCAGATTATTATAATCGTCGTATGTCTTCTGAGAAACGGTTCTAAGCCAGCTGTACACCGGCCATTCATATTTTATTCATTCATACCTTTTAAAGATTGAAGAAGATCCGTGGTGCATTCCATGTCATGTGCCGCTCACTATGAAACATATCCTATTAGAGTGTTGGGACTTGCATGATGTGAGACACAAACATTTTACAGCAGATTCCATGGAAACCTTGTTTAGTGATGTTCCACCTGATGCGATCTTTGAATTCTTGAAAGAGATTAACATTTTTCATCGGACATGAGATGTTATAAAGGAAAGATTTTTTACGAAATTTCGGATGGCTTTTTAGAAGATGTGTTTTAATCGTGTCGTATGAATGAATGAATGAATTGTGAGTTGATTTTGACGTGGTGACAGCCCTGATATGGCCCTTTGCGGTTGGCTTGGCTATAAGCAACCTTACCTTACCTTACCTTACCTTTCTTACCTTACCTTACCTTACCTTACCTTACCTTACCTTACCTTACCTTACCTTACCTTACCTTACCTTACCTTACCTTACCTTTACCTTCTGAGATGGTGTCCAGGGAGGGAATGTCAGAGTTGGGGAGGGGTTTGCTACATATCTGGTTTTATGTCTGTTGGCGAGTCGCTACATTGCATGGTATGTACGACCCACTTTGTACCCCATGTGTAGAAGTGACTCCCTCAAGGTTCCCCAGTATGAGATCTGCTACTGGCTCCTCAATGACACATGCCAGTAGAGTGCCAGTGTAATACGAACAAAGAAACTTCTATCTTGGCCAGTGGGAAGGTTTCTCCTCTACCTCCAAAGGTGCGGTGCTGTTGTCCTTTACCAGTGTACTGGTCCTCTCTGACAAGTGTTTTCTTTGCCCCCACTATGGTACACCCAGTATCTCTCAGCAGAGAAGCCTCAAAGCCATTTACAGTGAATGGTTCAATCATGAGGCCCTCTGTGGAGGCACCAAACACATAAGCATTTTTCGTCCCCTCTACACGTGGGTTTTGTTGTTCATTTTCAGTATGTTTCTATTGTCTCTGGGATTGTGTTGGCATTTTTAACCTGCGCTGCCACATTCACAAAGGTGGCTGGGCATTGGCTGCGCACGTGAAATCTGCCTCCACAAGTCCAACTTGTGACATCAGCATTGGACCTGCTCTGTTGGAATGTTTGACCTCTACCGCTTCTTGCGCCACGCGAAACGATTTTTTTTTGTAAATAGCAGCGTGATGGATACGTGTATTGCCCCCGACGGGCGAAACTTCCGCGATTTGAATTTTGAGGAGGGGTGGTGCTCTGAAATCTTGTGACGGTCCCGGTGGTCTGTAGCTTCCTCTACCATTTTCATAAGGTTGACCCGATGCAAACCGATTGAAACTCCCTCTTGTGACTGATTGTTTTGGACGTTGGCGCTGACATTTGCATTAAACACAGACTGAATTTGGCCGGTTTTTGCGCAAAATCTGTCTGGGTGTCATGTACGGTATTGATCAGACAAACTGCACAACTCTTCAGCGGATTGCAATGAGCGCCCTTCGAGAAAATCGCGAGATGTTTTGATGCACTGTTGATGATTTTTTCTCTCAGGAATAGATCGCGAAGGTCATAGAAAGTTTTTGTGGTTTTCAAAAGGTCAATCCAGCGATCCAATAAATGGCTTGTGCGGATGAGGTACGCAGCAAAGGATTCACCCTTTTCCGGACGACCTGATCTGAATCTCGGTCTGAATCCTTCGTCCGTACATTGGAACTTTTTGAGCAGTTGCGCTTTGAGCTCCACCCAAGTCAGACCCTCATTTGCTGCTAGCGTATGGTACAGTGTGAGAGCACTACCCTTGAAAAGAGAGGCAATGCATAGCGCCTGTTTGTCTTCAGGCCAATTGTATGATTTGGCATGACTCTCAAACCTGAACAAGAATTAGTCAAAATAAAACAGATTTTTGACCGCAGACCTTCTGTGTAAAATGCTAAATGTCTTTGAGGATTCTCAGAAGATTTTGAAATAGAAAAAAAAGAACAACTGAACAAATATCAACAACGTTTCAGTCATAGACCGTCTTCAGGACTTTTTCATAAAATGATGTCACAAGTTCTGATTATGGTCTATGACCGAAACGTTGTTGATATTTGTTTTTTTATATTCTCTTTTTTTCTGTTTTAAATCGTCTGAGAATCCTCAAAGACATTTAACAAGACGAAGTCAATTTCATCCTTGTTTCATCAAATGTGGGAGCTTGGGAATGTACTTATTGTTTTGAAAGGAATCAGCCCTGTCTGAGTTTCTCCTTGCGGAGGTCATGACTGCCCTAGTGTCTAGCTCCTTGAGTTTTTCTTCATGCTCATGAATTAACTCTAACCTCTTCAGCTCCTTGTCTTCTTCTACTTTCTGTTGCTCTAACTCTATTCTCTTTTCTTCTAGTTTTGCATCGCTTTCCCCTTTTTCTTTTTGTGCTTCCCTTTCTTTTGCCTATCTTTCCCCACTTCGTGCTTCCTTTTCCTCGTTTTGTTTTTGTGCTTCCCTTTTCACTTGGCACTGTTGTACATAGCTACCTATAGCTTCACCCTTCAGGCCCAACGCATTTGCTTGTCGCATCCAAGCCTCAAAGTCCAACATTTTGGTACTTTATCACAACAGGAAAAAGGTGAAAAAAAGAGACACGGTAAACAAAAGTGCCCTAGATGGCGTTGAAATTACGCTAAGTCGTTATCTGTGACATCCTCCATCGTGAGAATCATACAAAGAAAACTTTTGTGAATAATGAATAATGCAACAATATACTGTTTTTCGAATTGTCTTAACAGTTAAAGTTTTTCCCTGTTTAAAATATAATTTGCTCTCTCAGTCACACAACGTAATACAACACGCTATAACACTCTATGCCCTAAACATAGACTAACAGAATCCTTACTTAAAACGTTTCAAAATCTTAAAGTTAGACAGGTGCCTATTTTCTCAGAAACGTGGGGAGGACTTTTTTTTTTTTTTTTTTTTTTTTTTTTTGTTTTTTGTATTGTTTTTGCAAAAGTGGGAAAATAGAAATAAGTAAAGAACTTGACAGCGCTAGGCAGAAAAAGGCAAAGAAAAAGAAAGTCCGCAGGTAGTGCCCTAATGGCGAAAATCTCCCGTAAATCTGGAAATGGGGAAAATAAACTAACTGTAATAAATATCCAATTCTTTACTCTGAATTTGACAAAAAGAGAAAAAAAAAGTGTCCTTAAGTTCTCTGACCTCCTGCCTAACCTAAATATGAAGATGGCAAAAATTCTAAGTTGTCTCATACACAAATACACAAAAGGAAATCCTACTATAGTAGGGTGTACTAAAGGAAATTTTACCTAACTTCTCTAAAGGAAATGTTAATGTCAAACGTAACCAAATCTTAATATCAAACGTAACCAAAATTGGAAATCTTAGACTCCTAGCGAGTGATGGCACTTTTTAAACTGTTCTCTGCTGATCCAGCCCTAATCGGGGTCACCACTGTAATGTTACTGTATCCCGACTCACACACGTTTTACACCACTAACACTCACTCTCCACAGTTTTACTTTTCAATCAAGGAGACCGCAATAGTAACTAACTCCGCTCGCAATCACGCTATCTGACTCCCGGAAATTAACACTCAAAAAGACCCAATCAACTACCTTGATTTAATAATTTTCAAAACAGCATCACATCCAATTCATCCTTCATAGCAAAACAACAACTTCCGTAGTCAATATGATTTCAGGGAAAACGTGATACAAAATTACGTATCTTTCCCTGTCTCCCTGACTTCTAAATAATGATGAATATTTTCAAGTCAAGTTAAATTTACTGTACACAAACACTTTATAATAAATCACTTAAATCAAGGACTTAAAGGCCCTATTCCCTTTTTCGAATCATCAAAACAGGGGGAGGACAAAAAGGAAATCTTTCACAATTCAGAACTTCGCCCTTCAATCATTAATCATCCAGTTCTAATAGTTAATGATCATTAATTTTTATCACTTCATAGTTCTTGGTCTAATTTTTATTCAAGTGTTTATATCTTGTCATTTCCTGGAAACACCTACCAGTGGCAGCTACTACACTTGTGGAGCAATGAGCACCAGAAGTCGAAGGGTGGAGAAGAGACAGCACAATTCTCCTTCACCTTAAAAAAAAATGTCCCCTGTGTTGGTCAGGCAAAGAGGTACGTCCATAACCCCAGAGGCAGTCTTTACCACCTACTTCGAAGTCCTGCAGCGATGGAGAGGTAGTGATGGAGACAGGGAAAAGGATGTTGCTGGAGGTTCCCAGATACACCTCTGTACGCAGGCGGATTAGCCTGATGGTCGTTTATTGTGCAGCAGGGCAGACGCCGTGCTCGTATCCTCCTACAGCGACAGAGCAGCCATATTCAGGGATAGCACTTCCCACATGGGGGGGGGGAAGATAAAGGGATCCATAAACAAAGCATGCCCTTCGCTCATGTGGAAAGGGACCACACTACTTCGTTTAACGTTCTTGGACGCCACAGCACTGGAAACTGCAAATTCAATGGTCTGCTGAGCAGGCAAACAAATTCAAGAGCACGTGGATACACCACTGCTCCAAACAATGGCAAATTTCTCAGTGTGATATAGTTTGCCAGAGGGACAAAAGTGATGTCCTCATTACATGCTGCATGAGGGTAGCTGACTGCTAGTCTGATCAACGCCTGACAAGAGCGAGATGAACACCCAGCTTTCACTTAAATACAAATCAGCCAGAGACATGCCGCCGAGAAGGCTGAAACATTGCTCGCCTGTGTACCAGCAGAAGCATTTTGCAAGAAAGGATCCAAGAATGTCTATCAAACATCGATTTCATCGGAGAAGACACTGGCGAGGAATGGGAAAGCCTTCAAAGAATCCCTGTACAACGTTGCAGCTGACACCCTGGCTTTGTTGAACACAAACATAGAGACTGGGTAGATGAAAATGACCCAGAGATCAACAAGCTCATAGACATACTCCGCAAGACCCACAGAGATCACCTCTGCAACAAAACCTGCCAGAAGAAGAAGAACAGAGGTACCAGAAAGCCAGGCAGCTCATCCAACAGAAGCTTCCTCAGATGAAAACGATTAGCGGGAAAAGGCAGCAGATAGTTTGCAAGCTTCGGCTGACATCAACAACATGAATGCATGTCACGAGGGCCTTCGAACCATCTATGGACCAAAAACTACTGTGTCAACACTCATTCGCACTTCTGACCAGACCACACTGTTAAAAGATAAGACTGGCATCCTTGCTCGCTAGGCTGAGCACTTCAATGCTCTCTTGTATAGAGACTCGTCAATATCTGAAGAAGCACTCGCAGCGCTCCCTAATTGCCAGCTACCCCTACTGAAGGAATCTCTGACAGACCCACCCTCCAATGCCGAGACTGCGAAAGCTCTGAAGCAGACTAAATACGAGAAAGCACCAGGAGCAGATGACATCTACAAGAAGGGAGGCGAGGTACTCCTGGAAAAGCTGACCAACTTCTTCCAATCCATGTGGAAAAAGGGAGCAGTGTTCCCAGACTTCAAAGATGCCTCTGACGTACACATCTACAAGATGAAGGGTGACAAGGCTTCCTGTGACTATCATCGTGGGATTCCCTCGTGTGCATCGCAAAAAAAAAAAAATTCTTGCCAGAAGTCATCTTGAACAAACTCAATACCCACATAGCAGAATCCATCGTCCCTAAATCTCTGTGCGGGTTTTGCGCAAGGAGGGGAACAACTGACATGGTGTTTGTTGTTCGCCAGCTGTAGGATAAGTGCCGTGTGCAGAATCAGGAGCTCCACACGGTGTTTGTTGATCTCCCCAAGGCCTTCGACACCTTAATCGGATTGGCTTATGGAAGATCCTTCACAAGTTTGGTTGCCCGGAAAAGCTCATCTCACTGATCATTTCATTCCATGCATGCAGGCGAGGGTGCAAGAAAACAGAGATACCTCTGACCCATTCCCAGTGAAAAACAGTGTCAAGCAAGGATGCGTTTCAGCTCCCACCGTCTTTTTATGCTGTTTGCTGCAATGCTGATTGATACATTTCGGGACTGTGACAAGGAAGTATTTATCCACTTCCTTCAGATGGCAAACCCTTTAACTTTCGAAGACTTCAGACCAAGACTAAAGTATTCGATGCCCTTCTAAGAGAATTCCTCTTTGCTGATGATGTGCACTGGCCGCACACGTCCATGAGAATATCCAATGCATCACAGGATCGCTTTGCAAGGGCTTGTCAACAGACTGAGGCCATGTTCCAGCCTTCACCGTCC
>JADBJO010009337.1:2500-5000 GCA_016801955.1 Conus betulinus
AGAGAGAGAGAGAAACTCGAAACTCGAAATCTTTAATGAGGGTGAATAGATAAGCTGGAAGCTTTTTTACATTATGCCCTCAAAATAACAATAACCAAAAGGAACAATTACATCGATTGACAAAATTAAACACAGCAATAAGAAAAACAACAATTTTTTTAAAAATAGAAAATAGTAAGCAATCTCATTATAACGAGAGAGAGAGAGAGAGAGAGAGAGAGAGAGAGAGAGAGAGAGAGAGAAGACAAGGCAAGACAAAATGTTTACATCCAGTCCTCGCCATGAGTAGGGTCAACAATGCAAAATAAGGTCAGGCAATAAATGTAGAAGCATGCAAAACGGGGGACTAAAATAAGATTTTTTTAAAAAAATGGAATAAAGAGAGGGAGAGAGGCAGATGATGATGTTGATAATAATCTTTATTTCCAAGGCTAACAGATAAGTAAACACATGATTTTTTTCTTCATCTGGCCCTTGCCCCGCTAGGGGGTCTAACGAAGCATGACTAGCGACTTACAAAACTTTTAACAAACACATATCTTCACAAATACATTAAAAGTTGATGAGTTGTTCCTCCATTAACATTTAAGGCGAAGATGTCTTTAAGGGGAAAAAAGCGATTGAAACAACAAACAAGAGAAAAAGGAAACTGATTACAAGAAGAAACAAATCAGCACACACAGACATGGAATAAGCGATCCTCCTTTTGTTATCGAAGGAGAGAGAGAGAGAGAGAGAGAGAGAGAGAGAGAGAGAGAGAGAGAGAGAGAGAGAGAGAGAGAGAGAGAGAGAGAGAGAGAGAGTTACATTCCTTTTGTAAAATATTAATATACAACAAACTGCCAGGGGTGATAATTAGACAACTACACAAGGCACCAAAAATATCAACACTTTTTTTTTTTTTTTTTTTTCCCATATTTTTCAAAGAGAGAGAGAGAGACAGACGGACAGACAGAGAGAGGAGACGATTCTCCTCACTCCATCTTGGACAGTTCCAGACAACAAAGACCATCAGAAGAGATCGGCTCAGTATTTACCGAAAGCAGACCAGCAGCAGAGTCAAGTCGTGAAGAAGAAGATCCGCTGTGTCGAGGTCTTGCTTGCTCACTTGGCGGCCGGAATAATGGCGACTTCCACCCTCCAGTCTTCCCTTACTCACCCGACTTGCCTCACACTGCACGCCCCAGTGGTCGCCAAAGCCTGTGTTTACTGCCAATGAAAAAGAAACTCCGGGGTGGGGGCGGGGGGGGGGGGGGGGGGGGGGGGGGGGGGGGGGGGGGGGGGGGGGGGGGGGGGGGCATGCCGTATGTTCATCTGTACAAACCTAACAAAGACACAGAATACACACATGAATACGAGTGTTATTGGCTGGTGAAAAGCGCTACGCTATAAGTAGTTTTCAGATCCCAGCTCACACGTTCGTGTGAGTGTGCAAACGTTGGTGTGTGTGCGTGTGTGTGTGTGTGTGGAGGGGATGTGAGGGGGAGGAGTTGTTGTTCATATATTGTGATGTGTGTGCGCACGCGCGCGCGTGTGCGCGTGGACGTATATGTTGTATTTGATGGTCTTGTTCTTGATCCTAAGTCATCTTATGAACATTCATGTACGCAGTTACACACACACACACACACACACACACACGCACGCGCGCGCACGCACACACACACACGCGCACGCGCACACGCACACACACACACACACACACACACACACACACACACAGAAGCTTTTCGAAGTTCTGAAAGGGGCAAGATCCCTGCTACATTACAGGTCCCTAAGTTAGATGTATGTGTGGGAACCCCAAGGGCAATTTTATACGCTTTGTAGTCAGTGCTCTGAGTTTATATAAAAGGTATTGAGGTGCATTAAAAAATACTTCTTGAGCGTAAGTTAGTCTAGAGCGAATAAGGGCAGTTGCTAAAATGGTTAATGATTTCGAATCCTGTCCCAAGATTGTTTGCTAATTATTTTTCGGAAATTTAGCTTTTTTCTTGTTTGTTTGAAATGTATTCAATATGAGTGTTCCAAGTTAACTTATTGCTTAAGATAACACCCAAGAATTTAACACTTGTTGCAAAGTTTAAAATAATGCCATCCAACGCAAAAGTAGGAAGTAGTCCTTGATCGTAACCAGAATTAAAAAGAATCATTTTTTTTCTGGAGAAAGAGAAAGGCCGTTCTCATTTAAAAAAAATTATTGATCTTATTCAGTTCATGTTGATATTTTATTTTGATGTAATTTAGTGATATTGATGATGTATTTTTCTTCATTGTCACTTTTGTCCATGGGCATATATTATCAGCAAATTGAGCCACTTCAATATCTTTAGCTTCTACTTCAAAATTTGTCTTAAGGAGCTCCTAACAAAACAATGTTTGCTCAGAAGAAGTATGTTTAAAATCAGAGAAGGGTTTTGGAAAACGTGCCAAAAACATACAGTCAGCAAGGTCTATTTACTCATTTTCCTCTGATCTTCTAAAGGATACCAAAATAGATAAA
>JADBJO010009337.1:10000-75000 GCA_016801955.1 Conus betulinus
GGACTGAGACCGAGTTAAACGTCCTCACAGCGAAATCATTTTGGGATAAGCTGCAGCTACCAACTTGTCCCTAAAAGCTTTCACTGCGAGGACGGTAAACTCAATTTGATTCCAGCCTTAGTTAGACACACGGACAGCAGTCAGTAGTTTGATGACTTCTGGCCTCCACAGTAAGACAGCTGTCAGTAGCTTAATGACTTGTGGCTTCCTTATAGTTAGACAGCTGTCAGTAGCTTAATGACTTCTGGCCTCCATAGTTAGACAGCTGTCGGTAGCTTAATGACTTCTGGCCTCCATAGTTAGACAGCTGTCGGTAGCTTAATGACTTCTGGCCTCCATAGTTAGCTGTCAGTAGCTTAATGACTTCTGGCCTCCATAGTTAGACAGCTGTCAGTAGCTTAATGACTTCTGGCCTCCATAGTTAGCTGTCAGTAGCTTAATGACTTCTGGCCTCCATAGTTAAGACAGCTGTCAGTAGATTAATGACTTCTGACCTCCATAGTTAGACAGCTGTCAGTAGATTAATGACTTCTGACCTCCAGTTAAACAGCTGTCAGTAGCTTAATGACTTCTGGCCTCCATGGTTAGAACAGGTGTTAGTGCCGGGATGATTTTGGTCCTCGATAGTTGGATGACCTTGGTCCTCCATAGTTGGGTATTGCTGGCACATTATTCAGAACCATTATCATAAAAATCTTGCCCCGCTTGAGCTTGGGACAGTCTGTTCTTCTCCTTGGACGGTCAGACCATTTCCCAGATTTTCGCTGGCTGACACATCTGTCAAGATTTTGGGAAGATGTATCACTGGGTTACACTTACCTCCTTTCTGTTACTGTGGTGACATTCATTACCACAGGAAATTATGGCCAGGCAGCAGTAGTATGTGAACATTTGCACACACATGCATGTGCGCACACATGCTCACACACACACACATATGCTCATGCACGCGCACGCGCACACACACACACACACACACACACAAGCACGCACATGCACACACACATATGCCAAACCAGATTCCAACTCTACACCCAAACTTTATTATCATAAAGATCTGCTCACAAGATCTATTGTTGCAAATAAAGACACAGTATTAAACCTGCTGGTGGACAAAGAACTAATATCTTTGATATCTATAAAAGGGCCAGTTGGTAAAAACGATATGTTTATATAATGCCTTCATTCATATTTTTCACTATACAAAAACAGCAAGTTTTCCCCACCAAGGAATCTCTAATATGCTTCAGGAGATTTAATTTTGTTACTTCTTATTTGTGCTGTCTATTTTTTCTTCAACATTCATCAAATCTTTACACTTCCATCCAAGGTAGCTGAAATCTTGCAAGGCAATTATGTGTTACATAAGCCCTTATACTATGCTTGTCCTGTCAGTGCTGGCTTCCTCCAATACAAAATGCTTCCATGATTTTAAAATCTATGGAAAATTTCTGACAAATTCAGCAACACAAACACACGATCATGCAGTTCCCAAAAGCTCTCCGACTGGTTTATAAAACAAGCCGAACATCAATTTAAAACTGCATTTCATTGCAAACAATCAACAAATACAGTCAAACTGAACTGTTCAAAGCTGGTGTCAAAAAGAACTTCAGTAACCATACTGTGTATACTTGCACACTGTTTCAGTAAAATGACAAATCACAATTCACAAAGCCTTTGGTCTTTTGCTGGAAATGGATCAGTTAGGAATAAAAGTACAATAGTCAGAAAACTCCATGACACCTGCCGTAAGATTGAAGATTACCATGCAAGTCAGCACAGAGGAGATTGTCTTCAACAATAGTTATGCCAATAATATATTTATACAGCTTGACATGATTGTCGTTATTTTGAACACACATGTAACTGAAAGTATCACTAGTATTGTCAAATGACTAACAAATGCATCAAAGAAAAATTCAAATTTGATGTTGCATAAGAATGCAGGTGACCTTCATTTTCAATGCACTGGGTTACAAAACCAGAATGCAAATAAGCAAAAGAAAAAAAAAAAGCTGTTTTGATTGGGTGCAACCATCACCTCATTCCGAAACCACCAGCATCAAATTGTCAGCACAGAGAGCCCCACAACTGATCATCACCACAAACCAAGATTGTCAAGCATTCAAGCTTCTACACTGATGAAAAAGAAGGCAACGTGCAGGACATTCGTGGAGTGCACAGCCTGCCAACTCCCACACAGTCATGTTTGTCCTTACGATCAAATCTTCGCAGTCATAACTACAGTCACTGATCTTAAAAAAAAAAAAATTACTTTTCTTTTTTCCTTTACCTGCAAAACTAGCAACCTTTCTACAAGAATCCCAGTCATGGCTGTGTTATAGAAGTTCCATGACAGCTGACTGTCCTATGTACAGATCTTAAAAGATACAGAAAGGAATCCTTTTTTTTTTTTTTTTTCAACAATTCCCTTCACAAACTATGTCTTACAATTTTCATTCTGTTGTCCGTTGCAGCACTTGCTATACAGTAAGTTCATTTCATCGCATGTCTCCAGTTCAAAGTGCATTATTCTTGTCATGTATCACCTCTGCTGTTGAGGCTATGCTTTCCCCCTAACACATTGTACGCTCGGTCAGTTACCTCTGCTTTCAGGCTCCAACCTCAACCCGGTCCATTGGCTGATTGGGATGATAGTCTGTCAGACCGATTATGCAAACCTATTTTCACCAATTTCCTCAAACGGTGGAATGTAACCTTGATCAAATCAGCTGAATTTTGATGTAGATTCCTGGTACTCGTCCAGATTACACAACAAACCAGGACTGTTCAGCGAGGTACTTACAATCTTAATTACACAGTAAGTGTGTGATCGATTGGATGAAACTTATCGCAAAGATGGAATGTAGCCCCGTGACAAACTCACAAAATTTTGGTGAGGTCCATGGTGCCAAACTGAATCAGATGGGTATCCAGGCTCTGTTCACATTATCGTTAAGATGATTATGAGTTTTCCACGGAACATGGATACTATCATATTACTCTTATCAATTCATCACCATCTTCAGATCCATAGAATATTACACTTTCAAGTAATACAAATTTTGTCATTTCGTATTTTACATGTCCGTTTGAGATAAACAAACAAACAAACAAAAAAACAGAATGAAAGGGAAAAAAACAAGGAAAAGAAACAGGGAATTCCTTGATTAGTTACACCTGACTCCTCCTCTCTCATTACGTTCTTTTTTAATGTCAGCTTTCTCCTCTCTCATTAGTTTCTTTCTTCATTGACTCTTCCTCTCTCGTTAGTTTATTTCTTTATCGGCTTCTGCTCCCTCTAAATGATTTACTTCTTTAGTGACTTCTCCTCTCTAGACGATTTATTTCTTTAGTGGCTTCTCCTTTCTAGTTGATTTCTTTCTTCAGCGACTTCTCTTTCCTTGTTAATGTATTTCTTCGTTGACTTCTCCTCTCTGGTTGATTTGTTTCTTTAGAGACTTCTTCTCTCTAGTTGGTTTATTTCTTTGGTGACGTCTCTTTCTAGTTGGTTTATTTCTTTGGTGACATCTCTCTCTAGTTTGTTCATTTCTTTAGTGACTTCTCTATAGTTGTTTTTATTTGTTATTGACTCATCCTCTCTGACTGGTTTATTTCTTTGACTTATCCTCTCTAACTGATTTATTCATTTTTGGACCTATCCTCTCTAGTTGATCCATTTATTTGCTGATTTATCCTACGTACAGAAGCTGGCAGCTCAGCTGACCACCAATTCTGACTGGTTGGGAGCTGACACAACCTCGTGACATGTCAGACATGTTCATAGCTGGCATGACCTTGTTTCATGTCAGACAGGTTCATAGCTGACACAACCTTGTGACATATCAGACAGGTTCATAGCTGACACAACCTCGTGACATGTCAGACAGGTTCATAGCTGGCATGACCTTGTTTCATGTCAGACAGGTTCATAGCTGACACAACCTTGTGACATATCAGACAGGTTCATAGCTGACACAACCTCGTGACATGTCAGACAGGTTCATAGCTGGCATGACCTTGTTTCATGTCAGACAGGTTCATAGCTGACACAACCTTGTGACATATCAGACAGGTTCATAGCTGACACAACCTTGTGACATATCAGACAGGTTCATAGCTGGCATGACCTTGTGTCATGTCAGACAGGTTCATAGCTGGCATGACTTGTGTCATGTCAGACAGGTTCATAGCTGACATGACCTTGTGTCATGTCAAAAAAGTTCATAGCTGACATGACCCTTGTGTCATGTCAAAAAAGTTCATAGCTGGCATGACCTTCTGTCAGCTCATGGCTGTCACAAATCAAAAGTCGACTAACATCCAACCGAATATTATAGGTATTGGACATAGTAGAGGGGAATGGACAACAGCCAATCCATACGAAAAGGCTCACTGCACAGTCAATATCATGACTTACAAAAAACTGACCTGGCAAAAGTTAGAAGCCGATCTGACAGACTCAAATAAGGAATATCACTAAGAAGGAATACAGACAGAATAATTACACTGACCTCCCACCCACCCCTCCTCCCCATCCCCCTCCCTTCCAAAATGAATGTCATTGTTGTGTTGTTTTTTCTTTTTCTTAGAAAATTAAGAAAGATAAAACAATACCACCAACAACAGCCTGCCGCCGCTCAGTTCTAGGTCAATGAGGGGTTTGTGGTTGCGTCCCATTCCCCAGCAGCAGCCCAGTGCAGCCCAAAAGGATGCTGTACATCAAACCAACGTTCTCTGGTACAAGGAGCTGTGCCCATCCAGAACAATTGTCCAGCTGGGAAAATGAGACAACACCCATATTACAGGATCCATACCATGTGCCATGGTGGACAGAAAAGCATGGAATCCTAGACAACACACATGCACAGAGGCCACGCCTCAACAGACACTAACGTATGGAAAATGAGAAAACACCCATGTACAGATCAATCTATCCTGACAGACACTAAAGCACGGAAAACAAGAAAACACCCATATACAGGTTGCCTAACATGACACAAACAACGAAGAAGGTATGACTCTAATGTGCAACTTTTTTTGTTCTAACTTCAAAGCAAATATGACAAAAAAATGATATTTACAGTCAAGACTCTTCTCAATTAGAAAAAAAAAAAAACTGACTTTTTTTTTTTTTTTTTTTCTCCAGGATAATCTTGAGAGGGAAAGGGTTGGAGGGTGGAGAGCTGCTTTAGTGAATACTACAAGTTGAAATGAAAACTTCTGGGGTTCAAGGTGTAGATGTGATGTATGGCCTCAAGCCCTGGGAGCCAGGGGGTGGAAGCAAGTGGCTCAGGACAGGAAGCATTCTGACACGCCACTGCAGGGCACAGGTGACAGGGCTGGACGAAGGCAACACACAGTGGACCTTGCAGTTCACGTGGTCCTGGCATGCACCAGCCATCATTCAGGTTCTGCTCTCCATCCATTCCAAGAAGTCACCCTCTTGGTGGATAAGACTTCAAGACTGAAAAGTTTTTCCCCCCACCAAATTAGAAATACCTATCTTAAAAGGAAGAAAATCATCGGGTTTGTTGATTTCTGTAAAATATAAATTCCATAAAGTGTAGGCTATAATAGCTGTTCTTTGTGGCATCATATTGCCGATATGAAACACAACTCGATATGAAACACTGCTTGATAGGAAACATTGTTTGATAGGAGACACTGTTTGATATGAAACACTGCTTGATATAATACCACCTTCCTGAACAGGAAGACCATCAAGAGTAACACACGAGGCACAAGGGAGATAACTGTATGATCTATTATCAGAGATGATTACTGGCATAGCATGTTCCCCAACGCTTTGATGAGCTTGCCTGCTTTTCCCTATTCATTTACACCCACCCTCATCTCACCACATCATACCCACCATCTCCAAAGGAAACATTTCACTGTAATGTATGGAGGGGAAAAAACATACCTTTAACAAATCAGCACAGCACAACGACCACAGCAAGAAATACTTGAAATGCACACACAAAAAGAATAAAATAAATGTGCTTAATACATGACAAAAGAGTGTGTCAACAAGTCCATTCTATGTACAAACTATACAGTCTTCATCTGAAGTGCATTTTGCCAGCACTACTTCTCTCCAGTGATGCTACTCTTTCCAACAGGAATTAGTCTACCAACATTACTTTTTCTACCAGAGTTTCTCTTTACTTCATGAATTAGTGTTCAAACAATATTTAGCACCCTGATGTCCTCTTAAGTACATGTGTATCATGTAACTTATGCTATCAATTTTAACTGATGTTTCCACTAGCAAATGTACTATTTAGCCAGTACAAGTTTGTTCATTTGCTTTTTTGTTATTTGTTTACATATACGTAATTTTAAAAGCATTGTTATTTTCACACCCCAATGTCGATACTGGGTCTTTGAGTATAAAGTGTACCCCTCAGTGATGAAATTCTGAGTAAGGAATTTCCATTTTTAGACCCTTTCTTTGATTAAATACAGTTTTTCTTCCTTGGCATTGGTCTGCTGTAGTCTGCCTTCTGGGCCTCTTCACCTGTCTTCATTGTAAAAAAAAAAAAAAAAAAAAAAAAAAAAAAAAAAAAAAAAAAAAAAAAAGGAAACACGCCTTGTACTCTTTCTTTTTTCTTGTGTGATAAAGTTTACCATTCCAGATGTACCACTGCACTCTGGTGACCAGGCAGAAGGACTATATATACTGGATGTGCAGCAGCTTCTGTTCACTGGGCAGTCTCAAAAGCAGGTACGACATTTTCACTTTTTTTTTCCTAAACAAATTTTTACCTGTTTTTCAACAGATTGCAAAATATCAAGTGGAACATTGTTTTCCTTTGTATTAAGTTAAAGTCCTAAAGCCTCATGGCCGCCCACTGTTATTAAAGTTCACCCTGCCTAGGCACAGCAAAACAGAAAGAGGGGCCCATCCTTCTCCATTTTCCACCTGAACTCACCCCAAGCTGAATCAGGTATCTATCGCCTGCTGGGTGGACACAGAAGATTTCTACATGAAAAAATCTGACTCCACAAGCAGTTCCAACAAATGACTATTAGCTCTGCAGAAAATAGTTCCAACAAATGACTATTAGCTCTGCAGAAAAGAAAAATGCTCTATGGGCACCACAGTTTTCTGATACATGGTGCAAAAACAAAACAGAAATACAGGGGCAAACAACACACCCAATATGGCCTTGTTCCTTTCAGGATCTTGATCATTCACTGTTTTATGCCTGTACATGAGTCCATAATATTTTTTGTTGTTATTTTCAGTAGAAAATGGCAACAGTCCACAATACATGGGGAACAAAATACGTGTCCCTATCTATTTCATATTCTGTCATTCTTTTCACTGTGTAATACAGCAACAATCCACAACAAATGGTGATCAAAGAACATGTGTTTATCTAAATCATATTTCGTGATTTTCATAGTATGATGTTGTGGCAACAGTCTACAGTAAACTGGTGAACAGAGTATCTATGTACATCTAGTTCCTATTCTGCATTTAGTTTCATGTGGCAACAGTCTACAATACACTGGTGATTAGTGTCTGTGCATATCCAGTTCCTGTTCTGCAGACAGTACCATGTTGTACCAACAATTTGCAATGAACTGGTGGAACAGAGTATACATGCATATCTAGTTCATTTTCTGCGGTTGTGGTCATAGTATAACACTGCACCACTTACTGCAACATACTGTTGAAAAGAGCGTGCTTATCAAGTCCATGTTCGGCAGTTGCGTTCATAGTATGACACTGAGGCAACAATCTACAATAAACTTGTGAACAGTAGCTGTGCCTATATAGTTCACATGTTGTTAGCACAGTCAGCACTGGGGGAAGAACCACCACAACCCTTTGCTCTGCAGATGAGATGTTACCTCTCTGTCACTCACTATCTGCATGGAGTCAGGCACCACTTTTTTTCTTAGCATCAGCACAGAGGTAGACATTTTCCTGCTCAACCATCAGATCGTGGTGTATTCACTGAATAAGGTAGCACTGGTCAAAACACACCTCTGGCTTTTCTTTCTGACACAAGCCATCTGTATCAGTCGTAACGGTCACCTCCTTTACATGTGCTAAAATGCCACCTTGCATGACAACAAAAAAAAGAAAAAGTAAAAAAAAAAAACAAACATACAACAACAAAAAAAAAAAGATTGAAAGATGATGAAGCAAACAGAAGCTGAGATTCTTATTTACATCACGGATGATCAGGGCTTACAAAAAAAAAAAAAAAAAAAAAAAGAACAGCAACAGCAAGAACCTTAAGAGTAGTCATTCTACTCAACACAAAAGCATCAACTTGCTTTCCAGACTACAGGTTTGACAAAAGCCCAAGCTCTACCAATGACATGGAGAAAGGGAAGTGGATGGTGGGTGGTTCTGCAGTCCCAGACAGTGGAAAGCAAGGCAGGATGTACACCTAAAAGACACAGACACAGAGACAGGCCAAGAAGATCCAGGAAGAGAGGGGAACACAGCAGCTGAGGGTACAGAATACACTGAAGAACACTTGATGACACGGCCCAGCAACCAGACAGGTGTGCGCTTCCATACACACAGAAATCAACAGGGAAAGAATGAAAGGCTTAAAACGCTCCTTCATAACACCACTCGGTCACTGCAAACATAACATTTCAATATGAGGTTTGTTTTTTTTTCTTTTTCTATTTTTGCTTTTTTTTTTTTTTTTTTTTTTTTTTTTTCCAATTTCTTCTTTTGTTTCCCCTAGAAACCGATAAGAAATGGCCCTCTTCTCCCAATAGCGATGACCCTGCAACAATACACTTTGACCCAACCCTCTATCTGTCCCCCCACTACCATTCTCTGGACAACATTCCCAACTGGTTTCATGCAATCATTAAGAAAGTATAAAACTAATCTCACGGCTGCCTGTATGATTTTTTTTTTTCAATACACTTGACAAAACATTTGTCAGATGAACATGAAATAGAGGGCTGGTGAGGGATAGTGAAAGGAAGGAAGGAGCGAGAGGGAGAGAACATGGAAGAAGAGTGGGGAGAGCAATGATGACAAACAATTTGAGGGAATGTTTAACTAATGTGTTAACTAAGGTGTGTTGGATATGATAAAATCAGAGACGAATCACACAAATGTAGCATGGAATACATTTTGATCTCAGACCACATATAATGTGACAATACCTAGCTGCATAAGACTTCCATGACAAGAGAGACTGAATGTGTGTTTGCATATTTCACTGTTTGTCTATTTGATACACAACACTAACCAGAATACTTGCTTCTCCTGCCATTTGTCATCACATTCGGTAGCTCAGCTCTTCAAAAACTAACAGATGGGACGGGAGAAAGGACTGTGAATTATTGTGATTGCATGTAGGCACAGTTACTCACAAGCATGCACTCCCATTGTCTAATTTAATAAAAAAAAAAAAAAAAAAAACTGTAGGAGCAGAGGAAGAATAAAAGACTTGACAAACTTAGTACACATACAGTCTTACATTCACATTTAAGAATTAAAATGTAAACAGTGCCATGCGTGAGCATGTGTGTGTGCATGTACATCAATTCTGGCATCTGTTCATCCCTCGACCCTCCAGTACAAACTTATCACTAAGGACATTCATCTAAGAAAAGGGGCAGAGTCTCCATCATAGGACTGGTAATGCTGCCTGTCATACACTCTCAGTGGCTCCACCTGTTTTGTTTCTGGTGCTCAAATATATGCACTTACTGCTTTGTTTTTATTTTGTTTCACACAAACACGAGTTAACATCAATATAATAAATGGATTGCAAAACAAAGAGATGAGTAACTTCCCCAGATTGGACTTTTGCGTACAATGTAAAAACGTTCATGAAAAAAACAACCCCCAAAAAGATTAACAAAAAAAAAAAAAAAAAAATATATATATATATATACATATATATTCTGTTTACGTTTTTTTTTTTTCTTTTTTCCCTTAAAAAATGCTAGTCATATCTTGATACCTTGTACCCCTGTAACTGAACCTAAAGATCAGGCACCCCAAATCACTGACATTAATGTGCATGTCATTTCATGTGTAGAAATCTTGTCTGTGGTCAGTCTGCATGGGCACAACTGACATCACAAACTGACACTGTTGATATGCATTCACAAAAAAAAGGAAAATGTGTTTATCAGATGAGTGAACTCCCATCATGATGGTGCCACAGCCGCAATATCAGTTGTGATGAGAGTGTAATCTGTGTCGTTTCTTCATCGTCACAGTGGACTGGATCACAAGCAATGAAGAAAACACAGGATGATCAGGCTTTATTGGAGACAGCGCTGGAACTGCCCTGACAGCAACTGACCACTGTCAGTACAGCCATTGTTGTCTCCATGGGAAAAAAACACTATCCTTGTGGTCAACTACTTCCAAACATGTGACAAAAACTTGTTGTTTACACAGGATCATAAGAAATTCACATCAAAGATTTAGATTTGAAAAAAAAAAAAGTCTCCCTAATGTGTACGGGAAAAGTGCAAATTTTACGGTACAGCCAGGATGATGCTATGTGGTGATTGTCTGCTATGATTTGGACTACCCTAACATGTTGTCAATGTATTCAAATTACTCACACCATATACAGTGCTCAACACAACTGGTTGTTGCTTCACTAGAGCTCTACTTAGCCACAGCAAATGAAATGCTTCACCTCAAACATTGCTAATTTTTGCAAGCCAGTAACCATGTTAAACATAAAGAATTCCGAAAATATTTCATTGATACACACACAAAAAAAACCCCAGCAAGTCCTGAACCCTAAAAAGAAACTCTGACTCGAGCAACATCTGGACAAGGTTTTGGGAGGGGAAAAAAAAGATTATGCCACGTTCTGTTTGTCTTTCATTTGCATGTGCATGCCCTCACTACATATCATGACATCGGCGGCAGCAGCACTCTCGTCTGGGTACAGATGTCCGTATTCTGGGGGAGCAGACAGCAGAGAGTCTCCCACAGTTGACCCCAGCTCCACCTTGTCCAGCTCCTTGAACATGCTGTCCTCCATCAGGATGATGTTGGTCAAGTTCTCCGTGGACCTCACCTGGTGGCGACGCAGGCGCGGCTTGATCAGATACTTCACGCGCTGCAAGCACACAGAGCAGAGCTTAACCCCACAGCTTCTCAGCCTCTATGAAAGCAGGTCAGGGCATGCGTGACTGTTGCATTGGATGGCTATGTAATGCTGTACTGTGTGAAAGACGTATTGTCGAATAATACTGCCTGATGACCTGATCTGCCTAGCTCACCTTACCCCAAGGAGGCTATATGTGCATGTGTGTGTGTGTGTGTGTGTGTGTGTGTGTGTGTGTGTGTGTATGTGTGTGTGTGTAAGGATGTTTCTTATACTTTCATAATCCGACAGATGTTTTATCACTACTTAGTATGAACATGCCCTGCAAACCTGGTAGACAAGGAAATCAAACAGGAGAGAGCCCATCCACTTAATGAACTCCTGAGCTCTATCTCCTTTGGATGACACATCACAACCTGACTGACTGTTAATACTTGGTCTCTCTCTCTCTCTCTCTCTCTCTCTCTCTGTCTCTGTCTCTGCTGCAAATACACGCTATGAAGCCCTCTGAGGCAAATTTCCTTTTTTAATGATTTCATGAGCAAAACACTCATTGTGCTTCTGACTACTTCAGATTTTGCACCATTCTTGGTAGTATCTTTGACTTCAACTTTATTTGCTCAAATTGCTGTCCTTGACGCTATCCACCAATGCAACTAACTATATCCTGCTTAAAGTCACCCAGTGAAATTCATTTTAGCTACTTATCCAGACAACTTCACAAAAAATGTAGCTAAAATGTCACAAATTTCCGTCGCTTTGATGGCTGAAATGTGTGTGTGTGACTACACACAAACTGTGCTTCGTATCTAAATAAGATGCGCATGCAGTGAACATGCATGTGTCCTTGTGTAAGAGCTCTTTGCACACAGGTATTCTACCTGATGCTAATGTTACATGCCAGCATGCACACTAACATAGTACTGGTAGTGCATCTGGTGAAACGATCACTATCTTCTTATCAGACCGAAAGCACCAGGTGTTTCCACACAAAAGCTGTGGTGCTTGGCAAAACCTATGATATGAATAGAGTTGGAGACAAATATTAGTTCCACTGGAGTATCCCGAATTTTCGGAAATTCATGTAAACAAAATGTTACCTCTTCATATTAATATCCAGAATTCATGTTCTCGTTTCTTGGCTTATTTTCTGCCCCCAAAAGTATCTTTTCAAACTGAATGAAAAAATTTGATCTTGCAACACTGCCTCATATGGCTTTAAAAAGTTATTTATCATTTATGATGCAGATTTCATGTTGAAGAATTGATTTCACTGTTGTCTTAAATCTTAATATCTGCTGAGCTGGGGGTCACAAGTTAATTAACCTTCTTATACTCGTAATGGGAAAATCCGGAACTTAATGTCAGGCACCTGTTCTTCCCATACCAGGAGGTACTGGGACCTTTCCGTGGGGACTTTTCCATCATGTAGTGATCATGTGTGTAGACACACACAGTCGCAGACAGTAACTAGGAAGACTCAGGCATGGCCCAATCATGTGTTGGCACTATTTTTGGGTGATGAAACCACGCGTGTTCATCGAGAAATGGCACAAACACAGTGAGTAAGTTTGTGAATGAAACCGATCGACTTTAACAAAGGCTGCTTTGGTGCCTGCTACGAACAACGAAGAGATGATCAACTACTCGCAAGAGGAGTTAGATCAAATTATTGTGGAAGTGGAGATGTTTGAAACAGAGATGGAGAATGAAAGTGATGTAGAAGTAGGTAGTGGTGTTGAAAAAAACGGTGAAGTGCAAAGTGACCCAGAATACAATGTTCCTCTGGCAGCACTTCAGACAAAATGGTGGCCTGCGACACGTGGCTCGGCAGAGATGCGTCAGTTTCAGGAACCCACCGGGCCAGCTCATTCATTACCCGACACAGCTACACCACTTGATTTTTTTTCGTTTTGTTTGTGCCTCTTTGTTTTTTTTTAAGACTGCTGCCGATGAAACAAAAACAGGTATGCAAGACAAAAACCAGCTGCAAAGGGGCGCACCTGACTCTCTTTTATAGTACTGTGTGTGTGACATGCAGCAAGTTTTGTATGACACTGGTGGGACAACCAGTGGGACCTGTATTACCAGGCAGCAGATGGATCATGTCAGGTAGGCCTCAGATTTCATCTTACATTAACAACTTGCATCAGCATGGTGACTGCGCATGCTTGCATGCTGTAAGCTTGACTGTCATCATAAAATGTCACGTGTCTGGTGACAATTTGGTGACAGTGACACGACCTATATCTCTGACAGACAAAATATAGTTCAAAGTGAAGTGCATGCTCTTATGAAACTGTCTGCCAATTTTCTTTCTCCTAGAGGTTCAAATACATTCCCCATAAGTTAATAATCATACATACCCATTTTTAGGCTGAAACCTGTAAAAGAATCTGAAATCTAGGGGAAGTTTGCAGTCAGAGAAACCAAGTACAAGAGGCTAAATCCCCATATCAGTCATTCATATGTGCGTGTGTGTGTGTGTGTGTGTATGTGTGTGTGTGTGTGTGTGTGTGTGTGTGTGTGTGTGTGTGTGCACGTGCACACGTGTGATGTGTGTAGGTGTGTATGTGTATGTGTGTGTGTGTGTGTGTGTGTGTGTGTGTGTGTGAGAGAGAGAGATAGATAGAGAGAGAGAGAGAGAGAGAGAGAGAGAGAGAGACAGAGACAGAGACAGAGACAGAGATAGTAGTGAGACACAGAGAGAGTGTGTGTATGTGCGTGCGTGTGTGTGTGCATGAGCATGCACATGTGAGAGAGAGAAGAGAGTGAGGGGAGAAAATTAGATAAAAGAGAGAGAGGGAGAGAAAGCTGACTAGTTTTGTCTGGACTGGCCAAGACATCTGCAACCATGGCCTACCTCAACCAGAGAGCCCTTGGCACCCAGAAGCCTGTAGACGGCGACGATGGGGATGAAGATGACAGAGATGAAAGCCAGAGACCAGCCAATGGCGATGCCCCATCCTGGGTACTCGTACAGCACAGTCTTGCGCTTGTACGTCAGGTCAGAGTAGCTGATCAGCCCCATGACAAAGATCACCTGAGGTCAAAGGTGAGAGCAGCTCATCAGTCCATGACAAAGTTCACCTGAAGCAATGTGGGTGATTAACCTCACAATAGGCTTGTTTACTCTAAAACTGCTGTTGGTGTACTTACCAAAAAAAAAAAAAAATGAGTGTTTTTCTCAAAGAATGTGTACAAATCCAAACTGTTGTAAAAGCTAAAAGGGGAGGGATTCATAATTCAAATTGCTGTAAGAGCTGGGGAGGAGGGGGAGGGTTTTGTTTTAACATGCCATTGCACACAATGCAGTGCCTACAGTACTACCTGTTCATCAGAATACTTGGACATGAATTCAAACCTTCTTGCCATGTTTTTCTTTTCTTTCTTTTTTCTTTTTTTGTTTTTTTTTTTTTTAACATTTCAGGGCCAGAAGTCACCACTACTGTGTCTATGTCTCAACACACTGTTGAAGAAGCTACTGCAGCCAGATATAATTTTGCTCTCAAGAGTTGACAAGACCTGTTGCTCTTTGGTCAGAGAACCCACGCTGACACATCAACACAATAAACCAAGTGCAAATAATGCTTAAAAAAAAAACCTTGTTGCTATAATTTTTTTCGTTGAAGTTCATCATGCTCATTGTATTTTCACCAAATGTATATACAAAACCGTAATTCATAGTTAAACAGGTCTGTCACAATTAAGTTCACCTGAGGTTAATGGTCGGAGAAACTGATTAACCACGGCGCAAAATTCACCCTAGATCAATGGTCAAAGTAGCAGATCCTTCCCAGAATAAAGATCACTTGAGGTTAAGGATCAGAGCGGCTGATTTAACAGGATGAACATCCCCTTAACATGTGTCTTTTAACAATATCAAAGTCAACTGGCACACAATGTGTACAATCATATCAAAGAAAATTTCTTTGGCAGAAAAAAGGAAAATAATCAAAACAGTCAGCTTGATTATCAAAGGAAGTTTAAAAGAGTAATGGTTGCATGTGGAAGTTAAAGCATGAAAATAAATTTTGAAATACTAAGCCACACAAAGAACATAACAAACACTAAAGAAATGAGCCTCAACCTTCTGATCTTTTTCAGGCAGAACAAAAAAAAAGCAAAACGAAAAAACCATCAACAACCGCTGAAAACGAAACAAACTAAGAAACAAACTATGAAAATCAGGTACATAACGGGGAAATACAAGTGCAGATAAAAAAAGTCTTCAATCTCTATGAAAATGACAGAACAAGAATTTCAAAAGAAGGGGACAGAGGAAGAATTTCGTTACCTTCATTCAGCACAGTATCTCAACATTTACTTTCTTGAGTATTCAGAAAAAAATTCCCAAGCTGAACACAGACAAAAACGATGGGTTAAATTTACGCCAAGCTGCCTCTTGCAATTCTTTTTACCAGCTGAGCAAAAGAGGACACCCCCTATTACAGGTGGCTCTTTGTCTGCACCTTGTCAGTGTTTGGGATACCTCCAATCCTCGATTCCCTCCACAAGTCTGTTGCATGACATGCACCTCATTAGTGGCTCAGCAGCCATCAACCTCACCAGTCTGATCTTCTGGGAACTTAAGCATGGCTTCCATCTCGTCCAGTTCTGATGTCTGTAGTCAAACATTGTCAGCAGTCTCCACACAGCCAGTGCACTGCTGGGAGGAAGGACAAGCACGGCTGACCTCCATGGAAGTCCAGTCAGTTCACAGCTTTTCTACCTCAGACCATATCTACACCTTGTGAGGTCTGAAGGGATTTTGGACATTTTTAAATTTCATAAAAATGAAGGTAAAGTAAGTAAAAAGATTGAACATATCTAAAAATCAAGTAAGTAATAAAATTCAACCTCTGCTAGTTGACCATTTAGTGTCATCAATACAGGGATCAAGATAGTGCTGAGCCTGTGCTGACACACAACAAGCAGTATGGAACACAGACAACATCAAGTAGTGTAGGATCTCCTTTGGAGGTTGGTTATCAGGGTGGACTGACACCGGCTGTTACCTGAGCACTGCTGGTATTCACACCCAAAGTTCTATTCAATTCCTGATGTTTATACTGCAAATGAGTACCAGCGACCAACTCAGGTCTGTTACACTGTCAAAAACAATTCTGTCTTGTTATGGGAATCATGCATGAAAAAACACACACACACACACACACACACACACACACACTCTTTATATTAAACTGTTTCTGCTGAGAGAAGAACGTAGACCTGAGAATAGACAAAATCATGGCAGTAGACCAGAGCTATCGAAGGATAGACCAGAGCCTGGCGCTGGATGCAAGCGAAGAGAAAGACAGACTCACCATGGTGTAGATGGGGTCAGAACCATCCAACAAACTTTCATCAGCGGTCCCATGCGGAATCCAAACATCATCTCCAAGTTGTCATAGAAGCGTCTGACCCCTGCACGATACAAAGAGAGTGAGGTTGAAAGTTTGCCATGGCAATCAACACACACCGACACCAGTGTGTGCCCTTGAGGGTGCGGGGGTGGGGGGGTCAACCCATGCAGGGGTTATGCCAATATTTACACACGTGTGCACATTTACACACATCCACCTGTTCGCAAATCACAATGCTGATCATGAATAAGCACTGACATTCACACAGTCGACACACGACATGCATCCACATACTGCTGAAGCCATACCATTATTTTCTTCTAAATCTTATTCCTACTCTATTTTCCTTTTCTTTTTTCGCAAGTGCATCAGGTTTATATTTCTTGTGTTTTGGTTGTTGTCGTTTGGCTTTTATCTGAATTACTGCTTTCCTTTCGTTTCATCATATTATGTTTTGTGAAAATTCATTTTGAGTCTACCATACTTACCACAGAAGGGTGGACTGATGTAAAAAAAAAAAAATAACAGACAGAAAAAAAAAATACAAAACAATTAATATGTTATCAAACTTTATTTCAAACTGTCACATCTACAAAAGCACATTCACACACTCAAGTAGTCATTATACTGTGTAGAGACAAAACATATATGAATTACTTATCACCGAGAAAAAAACTCTTCCAAAGAATTAAATTCATTTGGAATTTCTGATCGTGATTATCACACTGACACTATTTTGAAAGCCACTAGCCACATAAGAATGATATAAGTGGTATAAATTATACCTTGTTAGAGTCAACATAAAGAAAAGAATTTAACATTTTGGGCATATATTATTTCAGAAAGCCCGAATGAATCTCTGAACACCATTAAATTACAAGCCCTTTAACTTGCTGAATTACAAAAGTCTTCTTTTTTTTGTTTAATGATAATGCACAACAATACTGTGTTCTGCATACATATGATGAAGAAATATACTACAGAATCTGTCACTAATTATCAAAATACAATGGAATTTGCTAACGACAAATGCATGCACACTAACTTTCCAGCTAATTTCAATGTTTTATCAATTTCATTCTATACTGCTAAAAAGGAGTATTGTCTCTCTGTTTTGTGTGAAAAAATGCATTGTATCTACAATAAATTAAATTACATGAGACAAAAAAAGTTCATGTAAGATTTGAAATTAACATAGTTAACAGTATTGCCAATAAAACTGCTAACTACAGGCCATACTATGAAATGACTTCAGTCCATTATGAAGCTTATTAGTAACTAACTCTGTTACAATTCAAAACTAGAATTGTATGTTAAAATTCCTTCAAGGATTTACATCTCTAGTTAATTTTTCATTTCTGCTCTTCTCTATTCATTGTTACGCTTAAAAAAGCTTTCAATGGAATTGAGATTCCCTCTGCCCACCATCCTGCTTCCTCTCTTCCCACCCTCTACCTCCCTCCCCCCCCCCCCCCCCCCCCCCCTCTCTCTTTTCAATTTTCAGTGCCACAAATCACTGGGCTTTGATTATTGATTATCACTGGGCTGAGATTTATTCTATGAAATCAAAACACAGATTGTTTGCCTGCTAGCATTAGGAGGTTTTTCCAGCACTTGCATCTGGATGTTTGTCATATGTTAGCACTTGTATGTTTGCCAGTTTGCATCTGGATGTATGTCATGTGTTAGCATTTGTATGTTTGCCAGTTTGCCTCTGGATGTTTGTCATGTGTTAGCATTTGTATGTTTGCCAGTTTGCATTTAGGTGTTTGCCAGGTGGTTGCTTCGAGATGTTTGCAAGGTGTCAGCATTGAGATGTTCTTTAGATGTGAAACATTGGATGTATGTCATGTCATGTGTTAGCATTTGTATGTTTGCCGGTTTGCGTTTAGGTGTTTGCCTGGTGGTAGCTTTGGGATGTTTGCAAGGTGTCGGAATTAGCATGTTCTTCAGATGTAAACATCTGGACGTTTGTCAGGCATGAGCATTTGGATGCTTTTCTGGTTTAAAAGAAAAACTTCTGTTCCATTGAACGAAAGAGACAAACAAATTAAAAGACAAAAATAAAGTCACCTCACCCTGAAACAAACTACTTTTATGGTATTAGTATTTTGGATACTTGCCATTTAGCATTTGAATGTTTGTCAGCCATCAGCATCTGGGCATCTGCCACTTAGTAACCAGATGTTTTGCCAGTTAGCATTTGGATGCTTGGTAAGTGTTGCCATTTGCATGTTTGGCAGGTATAGCATCTGGATGTTTCCTAGGTGTTAGCTCTCGAAGTTTGCAATTTTGATACATGCCTGACCAGAATATCAATCCTACGTCAATTCAATAATTCAGCTGTCAATAGAAAGGATGGTGACAATTTTGTTTATTCTGTTTGTCAGTACTGTTATAGTAAAATGTCTTTAACACTTGATCTACACTTTCCTAAAAGAGGTACATTATCATACATGATGCAGACTGGTAAATATTTTGATAGAGCACTTTATCCATCTATGTACAATATCATGCACACAACTGGCTGACAACATCAGTTAACTTGTCACTGGAATATTAATTTCTGAAATCCTTTTGTCTTTTTCTCAAAGACAAATTTGTGTTAAAAGAAAACACTTTTCATATTTCAATCATTTGCAATAGGTGCAGATATATGCATTTTAGCGTGCAGCTAGAGACACATCTAAAACTTTGCGATTAGCATGTATGCCTAACATAACATTTATCAACACAAAAAGCATATGGTAACAGTTGAATTCAAGTTGAAGGCAATTACAAAACCAACTAAATTCAACTTCACCTCTCAAGTCTATGTGTGCTTCTATGCCATATGTATGACATTAAAATATGAGTTAGAACCATCTCTTAGTAAGCCAGATTTTAAGAGAGAACCATCTTAGTAAGCCAGATTTTAAAGAGAGGACTAAAAGTGTGTAAAGAAAAAAGGTTCAAGTGAAAAGGTTTGTTTAGTGGCCGATTATGGAGGAGAAAGTTTCCATTGTTAAGTTTGAGTCAAACCAATGGCCATGCATAAACATCACTGCATCAGATGCTCTGGAGGGATTTGTGGTAATGATATTGGGTGTAACAGTCATGAAGACTCAAAGAAAAAGTTACAGTTTCAAGATGACGTAGCTTGAAACCACAGGCAGGAAACGCGCAGTTCAGTGAGTGGGCAACCTATTATCAAGGAGGAGCAGATCTTATTGTTGAATTCATAAACTTCCACTAACCCCCCTTTTTTTTAAAACAGAAAATCATTACTTTCATATATTTCCATATATATGCCCCATTTGAAATAAGCAAACTGCATTCGACATCCAAAAGTGGTTATATGAATAACAAATATAAAGAACAAGATAACATCATTTGGAAAAATGCAAACTGGCAACAATTTGGAAACATTGGATTGCTCTGTCAATTGCACCCCTTCCAACATATGTTGTGCAGACTATGTAAACAATGTGGATAACAAAAAAAAAAAAAAAAAAAAAAAAACATGTAAAAAAACAGTATCAAAATAATGTACTTTCAGTTTTTGTTTTCAGTTTCATCAATAAGTGTCACTGCATGCAGACTAGTTCATGTATGTCTGCTAAGTCACAGGGTTTACTGCTAGATGGCTAAATGTGTAAGTAACCAGAAGGACAGTCATCTGCTGAATCTTTTTCAAACAATGTAGATAATAGTAGTATCAAAAATAATATAGATAATAGCAGAATATATATATATATATATATATAATATATATATATATATATATATATATATATAAACCGTAGATAATAATGTATCTAAATACATAGATATCAGTAGTCTCAAAATGATATAGAAAAATAGCAGTATTAAAATAATGTTTATAACAGTAGCATCAAAATAAGACTGATAATAACACTATCAAAATAATGTTTATAACAGTAGCATCAAAATAAGACTGATGATAACACTATCAAAGTAATGAAGTTAATGACATCTGTAATAGTTGTATCTAAATAGTGTAATTAATTATGATACCAAATAAAAGCAATTTTGAAATGTGTAAATAGTAGTAATGTTAAAACAATTCAGATAACAGCAATATCAAAATACTGCTGATAATAGTAGAATTAAAACAATGCATATAACAGTAGTATAAAAAATATTGTAGATAAAAATACTATCTACCTGACGCAGGTAAAAGTAAATCAAAATAATGTGTGGATAATTGTGGTATCTAAATAATGTAGGTAATAGTATCGTAATAGCATAAACAATGTAGTAACTAAGTATTGTAAATATAGTAGTATTATCAAAATAATGTTGATGATAGTATCATCAGAATAATTGTGTAGATAATAGTACTATTAAAGTAAATTAGATAATAGCAGTATCAAAATAATGCAGAATATACATTATAAACAATGTAAATAGATAGTTGTACCATCAAAATTATGTAGATACTAGCAATATCAAAATAATGTTGATAGTAGTAGGATCAAAATAGAAGATAAAAAAATAGTATCAAAATGATCTAGATAAAAGTTGTTGAAAATAGCGTAAATAATAGTATCAAAATAATGCAGATAAAACTAATTTCAAATAAACGCAGATGATAGTAGGATCAAAATAATGATTATACTAGATGCATCAAAACAATGTTGGATGAAAAATAATGATTCTCAAAGATTCATTTATCTGTTTTGCATAGAATAGCAAATCTAAATGACATTGCACCTTGTTTTGTGCATTCCTTTCCTTGCTCGTTCATAACAGTGGTATTAAAATGATATTGATATATAATGTCAAATAACATTGAGAACATTGAAGAAAATGAACTGCACCATTACTGAGACAAGGGGCAAAATAATGCAGATTTAATATTCAATACCTGACAGACAAGCGAATTTTCAACAAATGTTACAAACCATGTAAAAGAGAATGCACAAAATGATCTTCCCGTGATAGCAGTCAGCATGACAATGACTATTCTCAAAAATTCATTTGTTTTGTCGTGTATATTAAATCTGAATTACTTCTCACTTTTTTGTGTTCCTTTCCCTTCCTAATTGACAATAGTTCTATCAAATTATGATCTAAATGATACAGATGACAGTAATATGATAAATATACAGATACAGATAATAGTGGCATCAAAATAATGTAGATCATAGCAGTATCAAAATAATCTTGGAAATAGTCATATCAAAATAATCTTAACAATGGTAATATAAAAATAATATACATATTAGCAGCATCAAAACAATATTGACCACAGTAGTATTAAAATGATGCTGTTCTCTATCAAAATGATGTAGATAATAATTTTGTCAATAAAATTGCTGATAATAGTATCAGAATATAAAAGTGATAATAGTAAATAATGAATAATAGCAGTATCAAAACAATAATAGTAGCATAAAGATAATATATACAATAAAACTATGAAAATAAAATAAAGATAAAAGAAGCATCAAAATAATGTTGATAACAGTAGTATAGAAAATGTTGAGAACCATCTAAGTATTGCAGCAATTAAAAAACAAAAGCATTATGAAAAAACCTGAAAATAAAGTATCAGAATCATGTATATAATAAAGAGTCAAAATACTGTAAATAGCATAAAAAAAAAATGATACTCATAATAAACTTATATAAATAATAACAGTACCAAAATAATGCAGATAACAGTAATATCTAAATAATGGAAATAATAGCTCTTTCAAAATAATGTCAATAACTGAACCATTAAAGTAAGATAGATAATAGTACTAGTAAAATTATTTAGAAATAAAGCATAAAAAAATATACATAAAAGCAGTATCAAAATAATTTGAAAATTGTACCAGTGACATAATACAAATAATAGTAATTATCTAGGTAATAGTGTAACTTCAAACAAATAAAGAGTATTGCAGGATCAAAATAATATATATCATAGTAATATCACCATAATACATAATATTCATATCAAAATATTGCTGATAAACAAGTATTATCTGAATGATGTAGAGAAGTAGTATGAAAATAATGCAGATAACACAATACAAGATAACTGTAGATAAAATCATTATCTAAATAATTTTCTTAACGGTAATATAAAAATAATGCAGATAATATGGTGGTATCAGATTAATTTATAGGATAGTAATATGAAATAATGTCGATAATATTATCAAAGTAATGTAGTAATGGCACTATCAAGATAATTGTAATATCAAAGTCATGTCAAAAATACAAACATCTAAGTAATATAGATAATTACAGTACCTACATGATGTTGATACTAATAGTATCAAATTAATGTAAATAAGATAATACTGTCTAAATAATGTACTAGCAGCATTATTAAAATCATTCTGACAATAATGGTATCACTGTAATGCCAATAATAGAAGTGTCAACTTAATGTTGAAAATAGTAGTATGAAAATACTGTGGATCACAATAGTATCAAAAGAATGTTGACAGAAGTTTCAAAGTAACTTGACTGTAGTGGGGTCAAATTAGTGTTAATCTGGATGGTAGCTGATTTAACATAATGGAGATAATAGAAATATTATTAGAAATTGTTATTAATAGTAGATGTTGATAGCGGTAGTATTCAAAAACTGAGAAAACTTGTATCAAAATATTGTCAATTTTAGTAGTGTCAAAGTAATCTTGATCATCACAGTAACAAATAACTCTCAATAACAGTAATGTAAAAATAATGTAGATGATAGTAGTAGTATCTGAATAAAGTTGATCGGAATAGTATCAAAATAATTTTGATAATATTAGTACCGATAATCGTGGATTCAAAATAATGTAGTAGAAAAACAAATAGAGTAAAAATAATACAGATAACAGTTGTATCAAAATCTGTTAAAAGCAATATGAATAAAAAGGTGAGGAGGGTCATAATAATAATGATGAGTGGCATTTATGCAGTACCTTTCCTATGGATCTAGGCTTTTCCAAAGGTGCATTCTCATACACATACACACTCACAGTCCCTATTCGCAATCATACAGACTACAACACATTACATACAGTTCAACATTTTGTAAACTTTTGTATATACTGTAGACAAAAAAAAAAAAATTGAGAAATTGGGTCTGTGCATGAAATCACTGAACCATCTGTCAAGTTTGTCAATAATAGTAGAAAATAGAACTATGAAAATATTTGAAAAAAAAAAGGTTCTACTTTCACTCATTCACAATGAATCGCTGAAGGTTATCTGTGTGATACTGATAAACAAACAAAATACACAACTACATTCATTATACACTGAGTAAATTCTGCTTACACCTGTACCTTGATATAGAAAATATACCATTCAAATAACCAAAACTAAACAAATATTGTTGTTTTCAGAACACTTTTGTTTGTAAAATAGGCTTCCAACTATATGCATGGAATTTTTAAGCCTTAATGAAAATTTCAACTGACATATGTGACACTAAATCTGTCTAATGAGTGAAAAAAATGTTTCATCTCTGTGGCCCTCGAGCATCAAAATAATAAACCCATAAATAAGAAAACAAATCAATAAACAACCATATAAATTAACTAGTAAGCGATGTAGGCAAAGTATGAACTGCATAAAGACATTTGAAAACTGATGCTGTTTGAACTACTGCAATTACAGCTAGAAGCTGGAGAAACTCTTCGTATTTACTTGTAAATCAAACCAACTATGCAAAAGCAATCAGACATTCACTATTTATCTGATATTTTAACAAAAAAATGAAACCAATGAAATAGAAGTTTTGACAACAGGCAGCAAAATTTGTTATTCCCCATAGTATGATGACAAAGGGACGACATAATTAAACCTTACTCTATCTTCTCACAAACAACAAAAACCACTGCTGCTGTTCAAGATGATTCCATTACTACTTCTAGGCTGTTGCTGTCTGCTCTTGAGAAAAGAAACGGGGGTAGTATGGGGATGGAGAGGAAGGAGGTAAGGCGAATGGGAGGGTGAAAAGAAGACCAAAACAATAGCAAACATCAACACAGAAACACTCGGCTTTCCCTCCTCCCTCTTTTTATCATTCTTGGGTTTTCTTTTCATCTATACTTTTCATACGCACACACTTACAAAATTTCACATACACACACACACAACACAACACACACCACACCCACACACACACACACACACACACTGTGAAGAAAGACACAGACTCTGATAGGAAAGAAAAAGTGGGAGACTAATTCTACATTTTGAAAGTCCTTAATTCAGAGGCCCCCCATTGACTCTGTATTCTAAAATTACTTTTTAAGTGCTGAGAAATCTCTCCCTTCATGGAAGATAAACTGCCTAACCTTAGGGTCCACAAATAAACATTTCAGCCCCTATGTCTTTACAGCCGACTTCTTGCCTGTCGCAAACCATGAAATGAAACTACCCTGATGCCACAAATGACAGACAGGTGAACATCACCCTTAAACCCTATACACACTACTCCCATTTCAACAACAGTGAAAGAAACAAATCCAAACTGACACACTAGCACTGCTGAAATATCTTGCTTTCACACTGTGGATTGGTGTTCAAAACTCATGACAAGGGCATTAACAGAGAAATTGGTTAAAATACCACCTTCATCCTCCTTCAAACATACCGTACACATAAGCGACCGTGATGCACTCGAAAAGCCACAACAAGAACTATTCGGCTGGCAGAGTAGTAGTCGAACAACTGAAATACATACATCCCACCCTGTGGGGGGAGGGATAAAACCGTGCTTAGTCGGTTCACTAGCAGTTTGCACAGTCTCATCCTGGGATGAAAACTGCGCTACAATCAATCAAACTATAGGTACAAGTGCATATACCTACCGTTTACAATGATCTGTTGGTCTTAAGGCATCAAAGTCTCATATTACTGATATCATAAAAGTTATGATGGAATTATATCTGCAAGACCAAGAAACAAACATAAAAGCTGCAAAATGCATTTTCATCATTACTTTTACCATGACAATTTTTCAACAGCAAAAGGGGAAAGACGTGAAGAAAAAAAAAATACAAAGAAAGTAGTTCATTAATCAGAACCATTCACTTAGAACTCTTACAAGGCAATGCATGTTTCATAACATAGCAATAAATGTTTGTTAAAAAAAAATTAAATAAACAAATAATAAAGAAAGTAAGCAACTGAATAGAATGGAAATGAATATTGAAGATAAACTCAAGTTGAAAAGCTAGTTTCTTTAAATTTCATGATAAGTGCAAACCTATAAAATTACAGTATTTGGCAGTTGATGAGAATTTTTGTTTCATTTAATTTTGTCATGCAGCATTTGTCTGTGATAGCAGTGTGTGTGTGTGTGTGCATGTGTGTGTGTGTGTGTGTGTGTGTGTGTGTGTGTGTGTGTGTGTGCGCGCGCGCGCGCGTGTGCATGTGTGTGTGTGTGTGTGTGACAGAAGAATAACAGGGAATGAAAAGAAAAAAGAAAAAGTATCAAAAAAGAGAGAAAAAACAACAATGAAACAAATCCAAAGCCTTCAGTTTCTTTTTCTTGATTCCCATAAACCCAAGTAATGCCCAAAGTCTTGTCAGGTGCAGCTGTTATGCTTTCATCAGATTCCTGCATGCATGAATGTAAAACCAATTTTGTGGGGCTTATGAACTGAGTGGATGAACACATGTTTCTCATGGGTTTGAGAGGACAACAAGGTTTGGTGTAATTGTTCGTTATGCTTCTCATGCTCTAATAAAATGCTCATTTCAAAGATAAATATGTGTCTTCTGATAAAATGTTCATTTGCAAATATAGATACATGTTTTCGTTTTGTTCTTCCGATCCTTTTTTTATTTGCTAAAGTTGAGATAGATGGCAGTGGAAACAAAAATTCTCTGAACAAACCAAATACTGCAAAAGAGAAGACCTTGGCTTTGATTATACATGCATCATTATTTCTAACAAAGAAGTCTACTTCCAAAATCATACAAGAGTTGCACTCATATTTTCATCACATACAATATCAAGAGTAACATCTAGATTGTGTGAAAATGCCTTATTTTTGGATGCCTATGATTACCACTCATATGACAGGACAAAACTCATTTCTGCCTGATCACGTTCATTGATATGCAGTGTAAAACTGACAGACCTATGTAAAGGACACAAGCTTTTATGGTGCTTCATGGTGTATATGGGAATTGATGAAAGAAACCAAAGACCCACCTCTGTGACCATGGACAAGCCAATGAAGTAGGAGATCACGCAGATGATGGCAATGAACACTTCACGTCTGTATGCTCTGCGCAGGAAGCTGGGGTACAGATCTACAACGGAGGTTATGAAACCCTCCACGCCTACAAACTGCAACAGTGACAAGGGAGATCACCTGACCTTTGACATATGCCACTTCACCAGGTGAGGAAAACTACAACATACTCTTCATCAAATCTCTTTTACTTTCAGAATATTTGACAGATCCTCCGATTCCTAGCTTCCTTTCTTCTCTTGGGATCTGATCATGACAAAATGCTCTATCATCTAAATATAAGATTTCCATATTGTATCATGTTGGGTTTTATGTTTTAAACAGACAAACTGGAATCTCAAAATTTCTCATGATAAGAACTATACACTTTCCTTTTTGAGGGAGCAAAAGAAAAGAAAACTGTTGTTATTTTCTCTTCTGTGTATTTTTGCTCATACTTTGTACAAATTTTTCCTACCTGATCAAGACATATTTTCTCTTAGCCTTAATGCACTTATGTGGGCATGATAAAAGCATGCAAAAAATCATATATCATACTATTGTTTTAGAATTGATGTACACTTTACAAACTGACATAGATTTATTACAATTTTGATCCTACAGTATGCTTCTTATTCTCATATTGATCTGTATGACAACCCTTTCATATAACTTAGTTATGTAACTAATTTTTTTCAAAATATGAACCACTTATCTATCATCAATATCCCTCTCTACTGTTTTAAATAGTTCATTTATTTTCATGAAACCCAGACTCTCTTGTGAGCAGCCATTCATGTACAATCATGAACACCACCTGCTGTTGGTTTTAACTATTCCTGTATTGTCATAAATACCATTCACATCAGTTGATCAGTTGTTGTGGAAAGGACTTATGATTGTGAGGTTGTGGGTTCAATTCCCATCAGAGCCTTATATTTGCGGGATTTTTCTGCACCAGCCAGCTCCTACTCAGACTGAGTTTGCTATAGGCTCAACTGGGAAGACAGGGACACACACAGTAGAGTTTAATTCCTTCACAGATACGTCTGTAAGTGTGTTGCTCACATCTGCTGACCAACAAAGCTGGAAACTAGATCTCTCAGGATTGGCTGGCATCAGAATGTAATATGGAAGTAAGCTTGAAGTACAGCCCTATCAAGCAGTTTCTGACCAGAATGGAAATCCGTAGCATCATCTTCATTCTCATCAATAAGCACAGAAAAAAAAGTAAAGCCTACAATTCTATTGCCCTTTATGCTTTGCTTTCATGGTGACCTCAGTTTTTATTTCCTTTGGATGTGAATGCCCTTGGGGCAATGTGGTCAGCGTCAACAGTATTGGCCAATTCAAGGGGACTGTTGCTGGATGCACGTGAATGCCCTAGGGGAGATGTGGTCAGCGTCAAAAGTACTGGCCAATTCAGGGCACTGTTGTTGGATGGATGTGGTGGCCTCCTCCAGAGAGGGAGAGCTCACTCATGCCAGCTGTATGATCCAGCAATTATTGTCATCAGTAGGGGGGGGGCTTAGTAGGTGGCGTCCTGCATATGTTGGAACAGTATAGGGCCCCAATGACCATTACTGAAGTGACTCAGCAGCAGTGCAGTCTCTCCCCTGGTGGGTTGTCTCATGACAACTTGACACTGACTGCTCCCGGTAGTATTGCTGGTGCCAGGACTGTGGCGAAACAAGCCAGGCTGAGCCTGTGGACAGGGAAATGGAACAAGAGCAGCATGGGTGTATTATCACTGGAGTGGTATGGAAGATGAGACAACAACAACAAAAACGTACTACCATGAATACCATTCAGCGTTGTTTTTAACAGGTCATGTAGTATATCATAAATACCAATCAATATGCCTCTCTGTTGCTTTAACACTCCATCTACTATCATCAATACCCTTCTTGTCTTGCTATTTAAGCATTTATAAACTATAATCAACATCAATCTGCTGCTTTTAACAGTGCATTTACAAAACCCCTTGCTGTTGTTCTAAAACAAGTTATCTGCTGTCGTCAATATTGCTCTGTGCTACATATCAACAATTCATCTATACTACCTGGTACCGCTCTCTGTTGAACATGAACCATTCCATTACACCACACTGACTTGCTCCACTGGGATTATCACATGTTAACCATTGTGTCCCTTATGCAGCCACTTATGACAACTAGCTTGAATACTGAACAATCGGCCACTATCTCGTTGCAGGTAACTATACTCCCCTACTGCCAAGGCAGTCAAGCAGCTCCGACTTGAAAAGTTCCCTTACATCTGTGTTGATCTGGCATTCACTCTATATACAATTCATACTTGTGTGCACTCTACATACAACTCATACTTGTGTGCACTCTATATACAATTCATGGCTGTGTGCAGTACATTTCTGGGCCCTGTACACATGACTAACTCCACCCCTTAATGTTTATATGTATATGATATTTACATCTGGACCCATATGGAAATATATCAGTTACCCATGACATTCCCAGCTGGCCTTATTAAATAAGGCTGGGGTGTGATAAGATTCAATATGTCTTGATTTTTTTTTTTGTATGCTGAATTGCAGAAATTAATAATTCAGATTCATGGCAATATATTATTGTTCAGCTCTTCCTGAATTTTTCAACACTGATGTGAAAGACTGAATGAAGGTGTTTGTTTGGGGTCATCAGTGAGGAGGAGGGATGGGGGGGGGGGGGGGGGGGGGGGGGGGGGATATTTTCTTTCTTAGTGACATCAGAACCATGGTCTTGATGTTTTAAAAATGAGTAATGCAGGACGCCTCAGAGGCAGCAGAGTGATCTCCCTGAGGAGCATCTGACCCGAGAGAGCCAACTGACCTGACTGTCCAGGCCCAGCAGGATGAGCATGAAGAAGAACATGGCCGACCACAGGGGAGCCACTGGCAGCTGGGCCACAGCCTCTGGGTAAGCAATGAATGCCAGGCCAGGTCCTGCAGTGAACACAACACTCTCATCATGTAAGCAATGAACGCCAGGCCAGATCCTGCATTCAACAACAGTCTCATCCTGTAACAATGAACGCCAGGCCAGGTCCTGCAGTGAACACAACAACAGCATTATGTAGGCAATGAACACCAGGCTGGGTCCTGCAGTGAACAAGGCAACAGCATTATGTAAGCAATGAATGTCAGGCCCGGTCCCATAGTGAACACGACAACAGCATCATGTAAGCAATGAACGCCAGGCCGGTCCTGCAGTGAACACAACACTCTCATCATGTAAGCAATGAACGCCAGGCCAGATCCTGCATTCAACACAAGTCTCATCCTGTTAACAATGAATGCCAGGCCAAGTCCTGCAGTGAACACAACAACAGCATTATGTAGGCAATGAACACAGGCTGGGTCCTGCAGTGAACACAACACTCTCATCATGTAAGCAATGAACACCAGGCTGGGTCCTGCAGTGAACACAACACTCTCATGTAAGCAACTCTCGTCATGTAAGCAATGAACACCAGGCTGGGTCCTGCAGTGAACACAACACTCTCATCATGTAAGCAATGAACACCAGGCCGGTCCTGCAGTGAACACAACACTCTCATCATGTAAGCAATGAACACCAGGCCAGATCCTGCAGTGAACACAACACTCTCATCATGTAAGCAATGAACACCTGGCTGGGTCCTGCAGTGAACACAACACTCTCATCATGTAAGCAATGAATGCCAGGCTGGGTCCTGCAGTGAACACAACACTCTCATCATGTAAGCAATGAACGCCAGGCTGGGTCCTGCAGTGACACAACACTCTCATCATGTAAGCAATGAACATCTGGCTGGGTCCTGCAGTGAACACAACACTCTCATCATGTAAGCAATGAATGCCAGGCTGGGTCCTGCAGTGAACACAACACTCTCATCATGTAAGCAATGAACGCCAGGCCAGGTCCTGCAGTGAACACAACACTCTCATCATGTAAGCAAACTCTCGTCATGTAAGCAATGAACACCAGGCCCGGTCCTGCAGTGAACACAACACTCTCATCATGTAAGCAATGAACACCAGGCCGGTCCTGCAGTGAACACAACACTCTCATCATGTAAGCAATGAACACCAGGCTGGGTCCTGCAGTGAACACAACACTCTCATCATGTAAGCAATGAACGCCAGGCTGGGTCCTGCAGTGAACACAACACTCTCATCATGTAAGCAATGAACACCAGGCTGGGGTCCTGCAGTGAACACAACACTCTCATCATGTAGCAATGAGCGCCAGGCTGGGTCCTGCAGTGAACACAACACTCTCATCATGTAAGCAATGAACATCTGGCTGGGTCCTGCAGTGAACACAACACTCTCATCATGTAAGCAATGAACACCAGGCTGGGTCCTGCAGTGAACACAACACTCTCATCATGTAAGCAATGAACACCAGGCTGGGTCCTGCAGTGAACACAACACTCTCATCATGTAAGCAATGAGCGCCAGGCTGGGTCCTGCAGTGAACACAAAAGTCTCATCACGTCTTGACACAATGTGCAGTTCACAGAGACAAACAGGGTTTTAACACAACACACCAAACCAGAGCTGAGAAAACAATATACACTCAGGAGGGTGCAGAGGTCTGTCAAGGGCCTAAGGACCATGGATCTACCCTTTGATGTGGATCAGTACCACCAATCCTCATTCCCACATTTCAGTGGGTTCGTCCTAAAAACACAGTCCATGTTCCGCTATGTGTCAGTGAAATCAGTTCAGCCGTTTGTGAATAATTTTAATGAAGAGATTCTGGCCTTTCCTTAAATCACAATCCGCAACATGAATCTTGTGCAACAGGTCATCCTCGGGCCATATTCCAGTCTTCCACTAAGTTTCGTTAAAAATCCATTCAGTAGTTTTGGTACTAATAGACACACAAACCAAACAAATAGACATGGGTGAAAACATTACTCCTCGTCAGAGGTGATGGCATATTTTTTTGATAAAAAAAAATCCTTCAGTAAACAAATCTCCTCACCAATGTCATATTAAGCAGGTTTCTTCTTCAGTTTTTTTTTTTTTTTTTTACCAAAGTTCATTCAACCCTGTGCCCACGTAACACTCAAGCACCAGTCAACAGAAATGGTGCAATGCTGATGTGTTCGAACCAGTTTCACTCCAAAACTATGCACGCTACCTTTTTCAGATCTGACCAAAAAAGAAAAGCTTTGTTTATGATTTCTTAAAGTTGTGAAATCTTTGGACCAAAACTGAGTCTACCTTTTACATTCAAACATGGAGCTATGTAAAATGAAAATAAATGTCTGAGATCAAAACATGGAGTTCTGTAAAATGAAAAATAAATGTCTCGAGATCAAACATGGAGTTATGTAAAATGAAAAAATAAATGTCTGAGTTTGTCAATGCATCATTAGTCCAAATGATTTTAAAATGTCACCAAAGAAATAATTCAACTTTGATTGTGAATTTTTTCACATCATGGTGTCATAGTTTTCCAGACATTTAGAGTTGAAATGAAGTACCCAGATTGTTTATTTATAACAAAAGTCTAAAAACTGAAACTATAATATTTTGCTGTACAATCACTTGGAGATAACCCATCTAACTTTTTTTTTTCTCTCTGACCAAATAGTTCTTTGGGGTAAAAGAGTTTAAATAAGTACCCCTTCTCTTCGAGCAGATCAGTTTAAATTGATTGGAAAGAGGCTGCCCAGGATGGTGAAAACATGAATGGGTTAAAAAGAAACCATCTGACAAATATTGACAACAATCACACCATACCCGAAGCAGATCTTTTTTGCATGTGTTAATTATTGTTTCGAAAATGATCAGCAGGAAGTACAACCTTTCAGAGTAGTTGGTTCTGCATTGTTTATAACTGGTGATGAATGTCACAACTTACTGTTTTCTTTTTCTAACCTATTAGTCACTGTGAGACTTGTAATACACACACTGTGATTTCCCATTTCAATTTCACTGATAATGGTAGCAGTTGTTCTAACACATCACATTTTTTGTTATTCACTGATATGATATTAAGTGTTGCAATAAACCACGTTTTCTTTTTCTTAATTGTCAATAATAGTAATTATTGTTGAAATATACTGCACATTCCTTTTTCTATTTTTGCCAACGGTTATAACTGCTGCAGCATACTATGTTTTCCTTATTTGATTTGTTAGTAATGGTGATAATTATTAGAGCATACCAAAATTTCTGAGTTATAGGCTGATACCTTTTCCCTGAACTGTCACCCTTGAGGCTGCTACACCAGTAGTGGACTATTCATGTTTTTTTTTTCTTCTGAAACTGAAAATTAATGTTTGAAAATTGATTACTGTTCTTCGTCCCTGTGCAGTTTCCTATTTTCAATTGATGTGCTTTGTGTTCAAATTTGAAATTCAGTAACTTACAGATCTTCAATTCCACCTATAGCTGGTTACACGGAGGGTCAGCTTCCATGATTTTCTTGTCTGTACTTTTTCCTTTTTTTTTTAATTTGGTCTGCAGTTATACATTTGAACAGTATGCAGAGAATTACTCACTATCTGCTTCGGTGAAAACCTCACAAAACTGACGTATTAGGTCCTTGATGAAAGGAACTAAGTGAATGACCTGACTGTAAAGCCACTGAACCAAGAAGGGGCAAATTATCGCCCTCTGGTGGAAGGCGGTGCAAACCGGCACTTCAGTTTTGAATGCATATGAAAACAGAGAGCAGAAATGTGGCAACCGCCAATATGATAGGCACACTGTCTATTAACATATCCTTGCGTATGGGTGCAGCCTGAGTTTTCCCCCCTCCCGCACACACACAGCTGCTCATGCTAAAACCCCTGCCTATGTAGTGAGTTTGGCCTTTTTGGTATTCATTTTACGTGTTATGTTTGGTCCGTGTTAGCATCATGTTTGGTATGTCTGAAAAGAAGAAATCAGGGACTTTCAAATGAATGTACTTTCAGAACTCTAAGAGATCCGGCATTGAGACAACTTACAGAGAAATAAAGTAACAAAAACACACAGAAATAAAACCAATTGCAGAATTTGACGATCAGTGTGTTTAGCAATGACATGAACGCAAACTGATACAAAAAAGCACTCACCTAATACACTTATGGTTATGGTGCTTTTCGCTATCAGTTATTATCCATTTTTAAACAGTTTCACAGAATTTGGGCTACAGAGATTTTGCAAGTCAAGCGCCTGTGTGAGAGTGTTACTGAATCAGTCAAATCAGTAATTTTTTGCCATTGTAATCAAGAACATCTTCAAATGGACGTTCCTCATCTTCCCTATCATTTCCACTGTCGATTGACTCTCCTTTGTTATCAGAACCGCCTTGAATACATTCTTCAATAACTTGTTCTAAAAAAATGGCTTGCCGGCACCAAGCTGGCATTTTGACTAGCAGACGAAATGCCAGTGCAAGAAATGCGGTCAATTCAAGTCGGAAAAACCCCAGTGAGGGATTTTTTTTGTTTCAGCTGCAGATAGCGAATATGAACTTTGCTTGCTTGAACTTAAGAACTAGGGCATGTCAGGCTACCAGGAACCCTCTACTAAGTTCTGGTGGGAGTTATTTCTCTTAGACCGTTAGAATTTGAATACAAAAATTTTTCATAATAAGAACACATGGACATGTGCGTGCCGTAGACAACAGAGCTCTCAGTTGGTCCATGGCACCGTGCGCGCTGTAGGCTGCAGAGCTATGAACAACGCACAGCTAAAAGTTAAATCCACCTGAAAACATACACTGAGCTTAAAAAAAAGACAAAAAATGAAAACAATGTACATCAAGATAAAAGAGGCCAGAAAGACTTTTTACCAGACTCTGCCACATCAGCAACATCCAGACCCTGCTTGACAGCCATGAAGCCCAGGATGGAGAAGATTACGAAGCCAGAGAGAAAACTGGTGAAGGAGTTGATGACAGCAAAGCACACACTGTCCCTGTAACAACACACGGTCAGCACCACAGTAAGTATATATGCGCAACTGCCACAGCTAAACATGACCCCTGTATGATCTGAAGCTTGATGCACAAAGCACTGCTGTCAAAACGAAAAATTTTAACGAACAAAATACCTTTATAAAATGTAATTACACACCCCATGCTCATCATTCTGTGTCTGCTGAATACAAGTTTTGAATAAACTAAAGTAACACTGTTGACATAACATATATAGAACATGTTTTCATCACACATATTTCCCAACCCCAACCCCCCTTCCTCTCTACTCATCACCTTGTGCCCCTCCCCAGCCCAACCTTTTGTCATCCTCTTCACACACACACACACACACACACACACACACATACATACGTACACACACACACACCCATGTATACACACGCACACACCCTTGAATGAAATGGAAACAAACAGCTATCATAGACAGCTAAAATGCTACATGCTATTGGAACTGCCATTATTTGTCACGTTTACCTGAGTAAAGATACAACTTGGTAGTAGGACTGGCACGTCTCTTTGCAGCAAGTTATTTACAAATGCATACTGGAGTTGTAAACTGATCAATAAGTATCAAGACTTCAAATCTGCGGACTCCACACAGCTTGAACTTACATCAAAGTGAATTCTTACCAACCTACATCATTCAAGCAGGGTCAGCAATTGAGCAAGCCAGGATTGGTATTCAAGGAAAAGGGCAAAAAAAAAAAAAAGACAGAGTTAAATAAAACAACAACAAAGAACAGAGTAAAAAAGAAGAAAAGTGTTAATGTCTTGCATCAACCAGCCAACAACAAAAGCCCTGAAGAAAAAAACAAACCACAGAGAAAAAGAAACAGTAACAGATTGAGAAAGTGAGTGAAAGGATTAAAAAAAAAAAAAATAGGAAAAGGAAAAGGCATTCAGTCTTAGCAGAGGTCTGGGTAGGTCATCAATGCTGACCTGAATACGTTGTGTCCAAACTTGTTGTAGCTTCCCAGCGCAGTCAGTGTTCCCAGAGAGATGGAATACGAGAAGAAGATCTGGGTGCCAGCGTCCACCCACACCTGTCAGTCAACAATCAGCATCAAGGGCATTGAATCACCTGGTTATCTTTAAGATTGATCTCCACAGCATTATCTGGTTTCTATCAGGCATACATGATTACAAACCATATGCAGTATCACACATTTTGTTTTCAATTACACTAACATCACCCACTTCAGTTCACACTGGTGTGACTCACGTTTGTATTTTCAGGTGCTAAGGATGCTTGACAAATCACCTGATGATGACAGAGCGCCAGTCATGACAGTGGAGGACTGTGACCCCAGCCCCATTGTCCTAGCTCTGCTGTACAATCAAGTATTGACGCTGTTGGGGACAGAAATGAAACCCAGTATCAACAGAGCCGCTTTTGAGCCGGCAATACACTCTTTGGAAATGGACAAATAAGCTCTCATCACCATGGGTATTTCACACCGACGCTACCCACCCCGCTTCATGCTAACCTCACCCAACTTCCTCCACGGGAACTGGGTCATGCTGGTCGATCAGGAACATGCAGTGCTGAAATACACTTGAAAACACTTGTAGCCCTGTTCTGTTCTGGATGTCATGGAAGACCATCCTATTGTCCTTCACTAGCACTCAAAGAACTGCAAAGAACAACATCAGTGTGGAAGTCTGAAAGTCATCCATGGTGTCTCTTTAACCTCTGCCCTGGCTACGACAGATGATGAAGATGATGAAGAATTAATTTGGATTCCTCTACAACCTCTATTCAGGGCTATGAGATGATGAAGCATTAATTTTGATGCCTCTATAACCTCTAGTCTGGACTGTTACAGATGATAAAGATGACGAAGATAATCAATTTTGACTCCTCTTCAATCTCTATTAGAGCTATGATAGATGGCAAAGATGATGAAGAATAAATTTTGATGCATCTACAACCTCCATTCATGGCTATGACAGATCATGAAGATGATGATGAAGATTAATTTTATACCTCTACAACCTCTGTTTCAGGGGCTACAGATGATGATGAACTGATGAAGAATTTTGATGCCTCTACAACCTCTGTTCAGGGCTATGACAGATGATGATGAACTGATGAAGAATTTTGATGCCTCTACAACCTCTGTTCAGGGCTATGACAGATGATGAACTGATGAAGAATTTTGATGCCTCTACAACCTCTGTTCAGGGCTATGACAGATGATGATGAACTGATGAAGAAATTTTGATGCCTCTACAACCTCTGTTCAGGGCTACGACCGATGATGATGAACTGATGAAGTGAGTTCTAACCTGTCTCCAAAACAGAGGGGAGGATGACTGCAGCTTGGCTCAGAGTTAAAGACTGGAATCATCAGAGGGCCAGATGAATGGAGACTGGTGAGCAGCTGTACTCTGGACTTTTTGTGCAGTCATTTCTGTCTGCTCTACTGTCTACACTGCTTTCTGTCCCAGTGCATCTGAACTGCATTGTCTGGATGAAACCCTAAAGTGTTTTTGTCTGATGAAACCTGCAGGGCTTTATGTCTGATGAAACCTGAAGTGCATTATGTCTGACTGAAACCTGAAGTGCCTTATGTCTGGGTGAAACCTGAGGCTTTATGTCTGAATCAAATTTAAGGTGGTTATATCTAAATAAAACCTGACGTGCTTTATTTCTGAATAAAACCTAAAATACTTTATATATGAACAAAACCTAAAATACTTTACATCTAAGTAAAACCTAAAATATTTTATATCTAAATAAACTCTAAAGTACTTTATATCTGAATAAAACCTAGAATACTTTATATCTGAATAAAACCTAAAATATTTTAGATCTGAATGAAACCTAAAGTACTTAAATCCAATTAAAAAAATAAAGTACTTTATATCCAAATAAAACCTGAAGTTCATGTCTGGACAAAACCTGAAGTATTTGATTTCTGGATTGGAATTTTCAATTTGGAAGGTTTTATTTCTGAATAAAATCAACTGTCAAGTCTGAGATGTTTGTTTTCTGGAGGAAATGGACTTTTCAATCTGAGCTGCTTCATTTTTGGATGACAGAGGCTTTCCAGTCTGAAGTGCCTTATTTCTCTGGATGAAACATACTTTTCCATATGAAGAGCTTTGCTTTGGGATGAAAAGGACTTTTCGAAGTGAAGTCCTTGTATATACATGAAACGGACATTTTAATATGAAGTGCTTTATTTCTGTGTGAGATAGACTTTTCAATCCGTAGTGCTTAAATTCTGGGTGGAACAAACTTTTCATTCTGTACTTTATTTTGGATGAAATGGACTTTCTAATGCGGAAAACTTTACCTCTGAATGAAACAAAATTTCAATCTGAAGTGCTTTATTTTTGGATGAATCAAACGTTTCAATCTGAAGTGCTTTATTTTTGGATGAAACAAACATTTCATCTGAAAAATGTTTTACTTTTGGGATGAAAAGGACCTTTTCAATTTGTAATTTATTTCTGGATAAAAAAATGTTTCTATCTGTGGAACTTTACTTCTGGATGAAACAATTTCTTTCTATCTGAAGAACTTTATTTCCAGATGAAACAAACTCTTCTATATGAAGAACTTTATTTCTGGACAAACTTTTCTTTCTGAGTGCTTTAGTTTAAAACAAACTTTTATATCTTGAAACTTTCTTTCTGGATGAAACAAACTTTTCTATCTGAAGAACTTTAATTCTGGATGAAACAAACTTTCAATCTGAAATGCTTTACTTCTGTATGATATGGACTTCTGAAGTGCCAAATTTTTTTTTCTGGATGAAACAAACTTTCCTATTTCAAGTGCTATCCTTCACATAAAACAGACCTTTCAATCTGAAGTGCTTTATTTCTGGATAAAATGGAGTTTTCAATTGGAAATACTTTATTTCTGGATGAAATTGACTTTTCAATCTGAAGGACTTAAGTTATGGGGAAAAAAAGTGGATCTTTAGATCCAAAGTTCTTCATTTCAAGGTGAAACAGACTTTATTTCTGGATTGAAATGGACCTTTCTGCAGTCTGCAAATCAGACACTATTCAGTATCTTCCTGTCCAGGAGAAGACCATGCTGATTACCTGAGCATCCAGCAGACGGCCCCACTCCGGCAGTAGATAGTACTTCAGGCCAGTCCCTGCTCCTTCCAGAGTGACACCTCGTATCAGCAGCACAAACATCAGCACATAGGGACTGGTCGCCGTGAAATACATAACCTGTGAAGAACAACACAAACACATGCTTCATTCTCTGCTGTGGAAATGATGGGTAACCTGTTTCAAAAATCATTGTCAAGACATTATTTATACTGTCAAACTTGTCAATTTTATCATAACAGAAACATAACACTGGTACAGTGTAACTGTGGTGTCGATGGAAATAGGTTCCCTTTATTCTTGGGACATGTACTTCAGTGGAGAAAAAGCATAGGTAAAAAATAAAATTGTGACATAATGCCACCAGAATTATCCATAACCTTACAATATTGGCTTTATTCCTCGGTGAAAAATTTACTCTGATCACAGGATACAGGAACTAGAATTAACTGATCCTCCGACACCACAAATATAAAAAAAGAATCACATTAAACAAATTGAAAATAGAGGTCAATCAGAACACAAACAGGGCAAAGTGTGTGGAACCACAATAAAACTTTTAACAGAGAAAACTCCGTGCCCATACACAAATGAACAGGCAACAAAGCCTCCATCTGATTGGCTGACCTACACTGCTGAACTGAACCAATCCCTACCAGGGCTAAACCATCTGCATATACTTCAGTAGAGGAAAGCAACATTGGAAAAAAGAAACGTTTAAAACTAATAATAATAACCACGCATGAACTATGTTTTGTTTCAAACGGGTCCGGTGATCACCTTTCCGGAGGACTTAATGCCCTTCCATATGCAGAAATACACGATGATCCATGCGAGTAACAAGCACAGGGCCAGGTCCCACTTGATGGAGCCAGGCTCTCCCACACCAGAACTCAAGGCCAGCACCTTGCGCCTGAGGAAATTTAGGTGTTCGCTAGAGATCCAGTCAGGAGGCAAATTGGAAAAGTAGGGGGCACCTCAAGGGGTAGCAGTGTTCTTGGCTGTGTGTTTGCATTCAGTTTTGCCTGGTCTGGGGAGGGTTAGTTGGCTTGCTTGCGTTGCCTGTTTGTCAGCATGCAATTCTTGTGTTCAACGTGTGTGGGGAAAAAAATGCATGCAAAGGCTGAGAGGTTTGTGAGGCCAGAGCCATGCCGACTGCGGCAAAATAAACTCTTCCAACTGCTAACAGTGTGCATGGCATAAACTGTCATGCCAACAGATCAGCAAAGTGCTTCAGTGATAACCTAGTAGTCTGGTGAAACGTCCAACGACACATCATTTCACTCTACATGTACCCAAACAGACCACTCGATTAGTCTCCCTTTCCATCCTTTAACCCTCCTTTACATGCCTCACTACAAACCCATGTCACAATCCTTTATTCCTTGACATACCTGACCACTAATCTAGTCTATAGTCCTTAATCCCTCATGTACATAGACTTGACCACTCAAAAATCATGCCTGGTCAGTGGGGGACTAAACCAATGAAAAGAATGGATGGTGTGGGATTAAATGGGAAATAAAATACACTAAGCATAAATGAGAAGCAGCAAACAAACTTTAAAAAATTGTTTTAAAAAGAAAATGTTCTCACAAACTGTTGCTCTTTCTCCCTGTTCCTTCCTAAACTATTTAACAGAAGGCTGGTGTGAAACAAACCAAACTTTTAACAGCCTTAATTATAATCCCAAAGAATCTGTGACTAAAAAAAAATCCTTTGGACTAAACTGACAATCATAACACTGAAATGACCAATGCAAAACAGCTGAAGAACGCGCTGACTGTTGTAGCATCTAACTCTGCGGTGGCATGTTGCCGAACCATCAAGCACAAAATGCTGAACAGGTCGCCAACAGACTGGCATCCAGATAAGATCTTTCACATATAAGCTGTCAAACGTCTGACAAAACGCAGACATCCCAAACCATAGAAATAAACCAATCATAAACAATACAAAATGAAAACATCAATTATGTAATTGCAGTCTCACCTCTGATATGGGATTGTATGAATACCTCAGATTTTGCCTAACAATTGATCACTAATTTACCGTAAACTCTTCCGTACCCCACAGGAGGTGGGCTAGGGGGGTCGCCGGCTAGACAAAAGACATATAAAGCAAAAAATATGGTTCAAGTCAATGCATACAGCATCATTAGGAGCGGGTGAAAAAGTCAAGCATTATAAACAACAACAGCATTCAGGCAATTAGTATAAATGGCAAAGTATAGAACAGAAAATGAACTGAAAGCTTCAGCTGTGATTGTGGGCCAGCAAAGGCAAAGGGCAAAACAAAGGGACACATGGGTATATAAAGAGAGATCAGCTCAGTCAAATGAACAGTACAGCTAGTCACAACCAACACACAGACGGTCTCACCCCCCACCACTCCCCGAGTCCCTCCTGTATCATCCTTTAAACAATGTTTCATCCAAATGGCAGCTAAGACAAGCATCCAACAGCTCTACTGCAGTAGGGACAAATCATGGAAGGAGAACATGGAAGGGAAAAATATCAGCCCCAACAACCACTCCAGTCAACATACTGTAGTGTAATATCTAAATGCATTTTTTTAAAACCATTTTTCCGACTATCTCTGCACTACAAAAATTCATGAAAAACAACCTGACAATTCAAAATGTAGCCATCATAAATGATACAATGATAATTTCTAAAGACAGACTGCTGACATCAAGAGCCTTCGGTCCTGTGCTCCATATAACAAGCAAGAAACAAGATGGCAATACAACGACAATGATCATGATGTTGACAATCAATATTCCTACTGGATAATTTAGCTTTCAAATGTCTGTGAAAGGTGGAAGCAGCACTCTTATAACTTCTGCAGAGAACAGGAAAGGAATGATATTCTTATATTAAAAAAAAAAAAAAAAAAGATGAAAATGAATTTCACACCAAAATTGACAAAAGCTGAAAAGATCAAATTGTTGTTGATAATCGCAAAAGGGAGAGAAGGAAGTTGAGGAAAAGAACAGCACTGGGCACCCATCACATGGTAAATTACAATCATCCAGAGAAATAGAAAACATAACTAGGCTGCACTTCCATACAATTAGTGCAAGACTGTGTGTCTAAATGTAATACATAAATACATGTTTTTATAGGACAGCTAGAATCGAATCATGACTGTGCACAGGTGTTTATGGTGTATGTATTTGCACAGTGACATATATATTTGAATGTAATTATTACTATGTACTCATGTGTGAATACTAATTAAATTGATTTTTTTTAAAATCAATTACATCAAAAGTTTGCTTTGGGATTAAAAGAAATCCTGTGTTAATTTTTTACGCACAAAAATTGTGATCAATATGCAAGCAAGAGATCATATGTGTGTCTGGAGGCAGGAAGACTGGAAAGGCAAATTATAAAAGAGTAAATTATGAGCTATAAGCTTGCATAAGATCACGTGTGCCTGGAGGCAGGAAGACTGGAAAGGCAAATTATAAAAGAGTAAATTATGAGCTATAAGCTTGCATAAGATCATGTGTGCCTGGAGGCAGGAAGACTAGAAAGGCAAATCATAAAAGAGTAAATTATGAGCTATAGGTTTGCATGAGATCATGTGTGCCTGGAGGCAGGAAGACTGGAAAGGCAAATCATGAAAGAGTAAATTATGAGCTATAAGCTTGCATGAGACCATGTGTGCCTGGAGGCAGGAAGACTGGAAAGGCAAATCATAAAAGAGTAAATTATGAGCTATAAGCTTGCATGAGATCATGTGTGCCTGGAGGCAGGAAGACTGGAAAGGCAAACCAACTGAAAGTAAATAATGAGCTCTAAGCCTGCATGAGATATGTGTCTGAAGGCAGCAGAATGGAAGAAGCAAATTAACAAGAAAGTAAGCAAGAAGACATGACATATCTGAACATCAAAATAAACAAAACATTGTATGTTTGCACACATCCATTATGTGAGTGTGTGTGTGTATTTGTCTATGTAAGCACTTACAAAACACAACATGGACTCAAAGGGTGGATGGCAGGGATCTTCTGTTCCACCAAGAAAGGAGGATGTTCTCTTAGAATCTAATGCAGGGGATGTAAGTGGTGGTTCACAGATGGGGCCAAGGGGGGAATGGTCTATGATAAATTCTGTTCTTGTGGTTAAACTGAGAAAAGCTCTTGTCAGTTTACTGATCAATGTCAAAATCAATTTAATTACTGTCAGTTTACCTCTGAAATCTCACTCTCTGATACATCCCCCCCTCCCCCATCCTTCCCCCTCCCCCTCTCCACATCTATTGTTCCCTATGCTTGTTCCTGGCATAATTATCAACCTACTGCATATGAAAAGCAAATATAAGGAAGAAAAGGAAAAAGAGTGAAAGAAAAACACCAACCAAATATAACAATGATTGTAAGAGAAAAAGAAAAAAAAGAGTGGATAGTTTATGTAAAATATGAATAAAAGGGGGGGAAAAAAAATGGCAGGAGCTGTAGGGAGTAGGGACAACATCCCACAAAGCAAAATTCAATACAAGTAAACAGGGAGAGAGAGAGACAGACAGTCAGAGAGAGAGAGAGAGAGAGGCAAAGGTTTTCCAGTTCTATTCTTTACCAGGATGTTCGTCTTTTAAAATAAAACGTCAAAGAAAGGTTGTTTCTTGAAATGAATCCATGGGAATTAAGAAGGAACAGACCGAAGAACAAAGGTCCACTAGCTGTTTGCCAAAAGTGGAACTAAATCAGACAAAGCAATTCTAAGCTAATTGAGAGAAAGTACTTCTAACAACAGATACCTATGGTGCTTTGCCTACAGACTACAAAAATCTGAGTGCACAAGCACGCACGCGTGCACACACACACACACACACACACACACACACACACACACATGCATTTCCATACTACAGAAGGAATAAGGAAATCGTAGACATTGTGGTCTTGAGAGATGCCTTGAAAGATGAAAGAGAATTAGACTATGGTGAGAAAGAAAGGAAAGCCTTTTGGACTCTGGGGAGAATGAAAAACACACCCTGAAGGTTCTGGTATGAAAAAGAAAGGAACAGGAAGCAGACAGACATCAGATAAAGAGCACAAGAACCGGGCAGGAGTGAACTGCTGTAGAAAATCAGAAAAATGTAAAAGAGCTCGACTATTCTGAGATCTGAAGCACAGCAAGTCAGTTCATGATCAGTATGACTCCCTGCAAGAAACAGTAAAGAAAAGGAAGGAGAGGAGCAACATGAACAGATGTAGAACATCTAAAAATCAGTCTGGCAGCATTATTCTGTATTTTCTGTAGCTGATATACAAAACATGTTTTCTATGTTACAAAAAGAGAGCATTTCACTCATCAGTAACAGTACCAAATAATGTTGCTGGAGCTTACAGACAGTCGTCCCAAGCTTTCCAATGAGAAAGGCATGGTTGTGTACTCTGAATGATGCATGATATGATATCTGGGACAATTCATCAGTTTTACTGAGCTGATTATCACCAGAGAAAACATTGGTGAGACAGTGAGCTGAGGTAATGGCAGAGACTGGCTGAATGTGACACACACATAGAATAAGATCCAGACTAAGTCACTATGGGAATTTGAAAAACCAAGTCTGCAAGAGAAGAGGTATGGCCATTCATAGAATCAACCTGAATGTGAACAGAGTTACCTATGAAACCAGGTGAGTACAGTTCCAGTTATACCAAACTTAAGCTGGAAATGAGAAAGAAGCCAGAATATCATGATCTATGGGTGCAGAAGGTATCAAGAAAAAAAAAAAAAATAATAAGTAATGAAAAAAAAAAACAAAAAAAAATAAGAGAGATATGACTTTTATCAAGAGTAGCAAGCGGATCACTGAATATTTTCATAGCATTGTTTTAGTAGTATGACCAACACAGTAGACTGTAATGAACAACCTCAGTTACTGCTGTGAAGATGAAAGATGATCATCTACTCAACAACTGTAGAGAGAAAACATAAGTTTCATTCAGGTGTATATTTTCCCTTAGACTTTCTGAATCATGAGACCACTTTTTAAGCTGAAGTTTCACAATCACAAATCTAAATACCGACCCTTTACAACCAGAAGTGAAGGAATAACTCAACCGCTGTGTAACATAGTACTTTGCTATCGGATAAAAAATTTCAAATAACATGAAGACGGCGGCAGTTCTAATTCACAAGTTCTGACAACAGATTGTTTAGTCGCATCCCTAACCACTGACTCAGGCACTGGTTCAAAATCAGACAAAGGAGTGCTAGAGAAGGAACTATGCTGAATGTCAGGTAACTGTTTAGTTAACAATGCACACTGGGATCAAGACTGCCGTAAAGGTAGCTGTGGGGCACCTGCCAGACGTCACTCAGGATGGAGCCAAATAACCTGACTACCTGATGGCCAGTGCTGCTGAATGATCTAAGGACCTTCATGTGAAAGAAAGGACCAAGAAAGGGCAGTAATGGGAAAGACAGGACCATAATGTGAAGGAGCAGAGAATAATGTGAGAGTGGACTATAATGTGAAAAAAAAACAGGGTCACAGTGTGAAAGAGAGGACAGTAGTGGGAAAGAGAGGACCATAACGTGAATGGCCATAATGTGAGAGTGGACTATGATGTGAAAAACAGGACCACAAGAGAGAAGACCATAACGTGAATGGCCATAATGTGACAGTGGACTACGATGTGAAAAAAAACAGGACCAATATGTGAAAGAGAAGACAGTAGTGGGAAATTAAGATTAAGGGATTAAAATTAGAGGACCATAACGTGAATGGCCATAATGTGAGAGTGGACTACGATGTGAAAAACAGGACCACAATGTGAAAGAGAAGACAGTAGTGGAAAAGAGAGGACCTGCTACTGTTCCTTACACCATGTTTACAGCTCTTGAAGCTTTATGCATTTTTACTATTCCCTAGGTAAGCAGAGGGAATCACAGTCCAATGGCTAGAGCATTTGCCTTAAGAGTTGTCAGTCCTGAGTTCAAATTACACATGGGGGTGAATTTACACAACACTCTGTCCACTAAGCAGAACTTAGGTGCTTTGATTTAGGTCAGAGAAGGTTTAAAATAGGATAACGATAGGCCCCACATTCTATATGCTAAATCACCATGAACTTCTAATAGCTCTGCTTCTATGGATATTTGGCTTTGGAACTTTCATGTTAATTCTGCAGCACCTGTTCCCAACAACACAGCAACAGCCTTTTTCCCACCAGTTTTTTCTGTTGATTTTCGATCATCAATGATCAAAAGTTTTTTTGTGGTAATTATCACATCTAAAAACATGGTTTTTTTTGTAATAAAAGCAAAAGCTTACTAACTAAAACCTGAATGAATACCTTTACCAAGAAAAAAAAAATTATCTGAGAAATTTTTGGGTATTATTGCATTGTTACTGCTCAAAAAGTGTGAAAAAACTCAAAAACCATTGAGAGTTCAGCATCAAGACTAAGCATTTTTTCTCCATTGTTCCTGTAATACTTGGCAGTGACTTGGTGATTAATTAAGAGATGTGAAGTTTACAATTGTCTGATCCATAAGAAAAGAAATAACACAGAAGACACTGACCTTGCAAACCCCTTAGGTTACATCTTCTTGGACGGCCTAACTTGCAAATCAGAACAGCTGAGGGATGTCAGTTTAGAACTTTGAGAGAAAGAATATGTCACCGATTGATAAAAACTAACAGCCATGACAACAAAATGACTATTTGAACAAAAAACAGATTTCTAAGTGGGAGCATTAGGAAGGCTTGGAGGGACAGACTTGACTGGGACTGGCTGATGGGGAAGGCCGGTATGATGGTGGATGGTGGATGGGAAAGCAGTTGGGTGGGAGGGGTCAGGTGAGAGAAAAATGTTATGGAAATGTTTTGGCGTCAAATGTGCAGTTAACTGGTCTGATTGTGTCGTGAAGGGCTAAAACTGGACATAAGTTAACTGGTTGACCACTGTTAGGGTTAATACTCACTCAAAAAAAAAAAAAAAAAAACAAACAAAACTGGAACAATGCACAACATGACAAACTATGATGTGCTGGAATACAAAATTTGATACCATTCTGTAACAAACGTCCCATCAAGACAAGCATCTGTGGGATGAATTCAACAAAGAACAAACAAAAACAGCCAATCTAATTTGAACAGGATCAAAACAAGTGGTACTGCTGTGTTAATACTGAACAGAAATTACAGAATTTTGTGGGAACAATGGTTTTCCTTTAACAATGCCCCCCACCCCCACCCCTCTCCCACCATTCCCTCAAATCATCTTCTTCCTCCTCTTCTTCAGACACAAACCCTTTCCACAGGCAGACAATAAGTATTCTGCAAAAGAGTCAATGTAGAATCTTTGGAAGATGATTTGTTCATGGTAGTCAATAACATTTACTGATGCCATACTTTAAAACCTAAGAGTGTCCAGATAGACAGACAGACTGGGATTGGAACACAGATAAACTGACAGACAAAAACAAAAAGTTTGTAACCACTTATGGCATAACACAAATTGTACACAACTTCTCCCAGTGTGACTTTGATGAAGACTCGCCAAAAGACATTCAACATGACACCAGCAACATCAAACTCTTTGTTCAGTCATCTGTCCATAAAACGCTCCCATGCAGATGGATGACACCACAATCTAGGGACATCTAAAGAATCTCACACATGTTTCTTTTATTGACGCAATAACTAGGGACACATGTTAACAACTGTAATGTGACACAGTAGCGGAAATGGATTTTCCTTTCATTAGCATAATAAATTGTTTTGAAAGAAAAAGTTTATTTCGTCGGGACAACAATATGCTATTGACATGTTAAGAAAATAATTGGGTGTTTCTTTTATCAAAAGCCAGGGGCTCTCTTTGTTTCCCAGTCAATAAAGTATTCTAATGAAACCTGACTCATAGTCAAAGACTGACGGTTCGAGTATCTGTTGTAGACAGTATAATACTGTACGATATGTGAATAACAATCAAAGACTGAAGGTTAGGGAATCTTTTGCTGATAGTATAATAATACTGTACAATATGTCAATAACAATTAAAGACTGAAGGTGGGGGGGGGGGGGGGGGGGGGGGGGGGGGGGGGCTAAAAGGGGCTAAAAGGGTTGGGTGTTTTTGCTTATCATAAAATATAGCATAAATCTGACTCTCACAAAGGCCAAAAGGCAAGCTGGGTTCTGTTGTTGTTTTTCCATACAATAAAATCTCTGTGATCCATGGCTTTGACTTAAATTGGCCTTTCTTGGCATAAATTGGCCTTTCATGGCACTCTGTTCCAGATCAGAGCAGAAAACCACGTCCTAACTCCCTCTTTGGTGAGCAAGACCGAGAGTAATTACCCAGACTTTAACAGACACTGATTACCTACCAGCTACGTACATCATGGTAGAGACTTTAACTAGAATCACCTACCACTACATCACATTATACAGACTTTAACATGATCACCTACCAGACATTATACAACAACTGTCATCACCTACCACTATATCATTCATCATACAGACATGGTCACCTACCACTTTATCAGTCATTATACAGACTTTGACAGCCATCACCTACCACTATATCAGTCATTATACAGACTTTCAGAGAGATAGTGATCACTTACCCACTATATCAGTTCTTATACAGACTAAAACAGGTAACGGCCATGTACCCTTTATATAAATCATTACACAGACTTTAGCAGACAATGATCACCTACCCACCATCAACAATCACCTATCACTCATACGTCAGTATCTTTCACCACTCCAAACTACAAGCTGCTTTACAGCGTGGAAATAATGCATTCCAGTGGTTCAAAAAAATGAATAAACTGCTTTACACTGTGTGGATATAATGCAATCAAACATTTCCATACATAAATGAAGTGCTTAACACAACAGATGAATCGCAAACTAACGATCCCACAAATCAAGAAGCTGCTTTTTACTGAGAAATGAATGCATTCAATAAATACAACAGTGCATCAAATACCTTTCACAATTTAAAACCCTTAGTAACTTTACATGACTAATAGCAGATTTCCAGCTTTGGTGGTGAAATTGTACATTGACCAACTGATTCTGAATTGGGATTTTTTTTTTTTTTGTCTTTTTGTTTTTTTTTTTTTTTGTTGTTTTTTTTTATCTCCTGTTTCCTTGAACCTGTTCAGTCTCCACTACCCATAATAACCTCACTATTAATCTAACAACTGACTTCAGAGGTGTTAAAAAAAAAACCTGCATTCCAAAATGGCACCACTAAATCTAATGCTACCTCCAAATACTCAATCAACGCAATGTAAAAGGATGAACAGCAGAAAAAAAACAAACAAACAAAACACCCCGAAATGGTGTCAAACTTCAATATGGTTATGCCACCCAACTGTTTGTAGTCTGGAGGTATGTCAGTGGTGTCAGACAGTGAAAGAAGTGTGAGGAATACACAGAGACATGTCATGTTGTGGTCAGGACCCAACATGCATGCTGACTGCAGAGAAGGAAGTGGACTGTTGTGGCTCTTACCTGCAACACAGAGACTCCTGAAAGAAAGCAGTGTGTCCGTGTGTCTGGCTGTGTGTCATGTCATGTGCAGCCAAGAAACAGACATGGAGACAAACACAAGCACTGACCCATGACAAGTCAAAAAGAGGGAGGGAAAAAGTGAAAGGAAAGAAAGAAGACGGCTGACAGAACATAATACATCCAAAATGTTCTGTGGGCATCAGTAAGTAGAATCTGCCTGGGGGAAAACTCGGTCACTTCTTCCTGCTGAGTCATTGGCAGCACACACGGTCTTCCTCACTTGAAGCAAAGCTGCAATGTTCTAGACAAAATGCTTGATTTGAACTGTGTATCAAAATGGACCAGTGTTTCTAGTGTCACTAGAAAAGCATGACTACACCATGGCATTATTATAGTAAGTTCAGAAGTTCATCTGCTATCCTTGGTTTGAAAAAAAAAAAATCACGAGATACGTGATTTCAGGTGTAATGTTTACTCATTTTTGTGACTGCATGTCACCTGTCATTTGATTAAAGACTGAATAATGCATCTTGGTGTGTTCATTTCTGTGACTGCATGTCGACCTGTCATTTGATTAAAGAAACTGAATAATGCACTTTTTGTGACTGCATGTCGACCTGTTCATTTGTAAAACTGAATGCATGTTGATGACCTGTCATGTCGACCTTCAATAAACTGAATAATGCACTGTTGATGTATTCATTTTTGTGACTGCATGTCGACCTGTTTTGTGACTGCATGTATTCATTTTGTGACTGCTGTCGACCTGTTTGATTAAATAAACTGAATAATGCACTGTTGATGTATTCATTTTTGTGACTGCATGTCGACCTGTCATTTGATTAAATAAACTGAATAATGCACTGTTGGTGTATTCATTTTTGTGACTGCATGTCGACCTGTCATTTGATTAAATAAAACTGAAAAATGCACTGTCAGTGCATTAGTTTTCTGTGATTGCATGTCAACATGTCATTTGATTCTATAGACAAGACAATGCAATGTTGATCTTTCCCCTGTCCCCTCTCTCCCCACTATACCTCTATCTTGTCTTCCCTCCCTTTCCCTTGCCCCCCCCATCCCTCCACCTCCATCCCCCTATCCTGGCATCTGTGCCCACCTGTCCTGCTCTATTTCTTCCTTTTTCCCTCATCCTTCAAACCCAGATTGGATCAAAGTGTTCATGCCAAGTAGGGATAACAGAAGGCGGCAGTGCCAGTGATCAGGGTCTTTGATACGGCTCTCCAGTCTCACACACCCATATCTTGTGTGTAAAGAACAGAAGGTGGCAGAGCCAGAGATCACGGTCTTTGATATGGCTGTAGTCTCGTTACCACTGTAATAGAATGTGTCAAAGCCAGAGATCAGCATCTCTGTTACGCTTCCATTCTCATGACAGATGCATCGTCTGTGAAGGGCAGCCCACACTGCTGCCTAGCCCAAATCATTCTTTAAATGGCTGAAAGTCATCTTTGAAATTTATGAAAATATGGATGAAATGTTGCCTCACCAAGAGAGGTGAGAGGTGTGTTAATATCATCCCCTTTGTATACTGACTAGAGACCAAAGCACTGGCAAATCCTTTCCATACCCTGTGCATCAGTGTAGTTGCCACACAGACAGTGAAAGAATGCAAACACCAACAATCAGCCATTTCAGCTTGTTGATGATCATTTGTTCAAGGGACCCACACAAAGTGGATGAATCTCTGGAGAACTCCTTAAATCTGGCTTCAAGTAAAATGTGAGTGGTGTCCCTTGAAGAGTAATGACTGCTATCCCTTGAAGTGTAATATGACTGTTATCCCTCAAAATGTCATGTGACTGATATACCTTAAACTGTAATGTGACTGATATCCCTTGAAGTGTAATGTGACTGATATACCTAGAAGCTTGAAGTATAATATGACTGCTGTTTCTTGAAGTGCAATGTGACTGTTACAAATTGAAGTGTATTATGACTGATACACTTTAAGTGTAACAGGACGGATACACCTTGAGGTGTAACATGACTGATATACCTTGAAGTGTCTAGTGACTGATATCCCTGGAAGTGTAACATGACTGATACACTTTAAAGTGTCAACTGACTGATGTACCTTGCAGTGTAATGTAACTGATATCCCTTGAAGTGTAACATGACTGATACACCTTGCAGTGCAAGTGACTGATATCAGTGTAAGTGACTGATATCCCTTGAAGTGTAATGTGACTGATATCCCTTGAAGTGTAACATGACTGATATCCCTTGAAGTGTAACATGACTGATATCCCTTGAAGTGCAACAAGACTGATATCCCTTGAAGTGTAATGTAACTGGTATCCCTTGAAGTGTGATGTAACTGATATCCCTTGAAGTGTAATGTAACTGATATCCCTTGAAGTGTAACATGACTGATATCCCTTGAAGTGTAAGTGACTGATATCCCTTGCAGTGTAATGTAACTGATATCCCTTGCAGTGTAATGTGACTGATATACCTTGGAGTGGTGTGTGACTGATATTATTTGAAGTGTAATATGACTGCTACCTCTTGAAGTGTAAAGTGACTGCAATCACTTGAAGTGTAAAGTGACTGCTATCACTTGAAGTGTAAAGTGACTGATATACTTTGAAGTGCAAAGTGACCAATATACTTTGAAGTGCAAAGTGACTGATATACTGTGACTGTTACACCTTTAAGTGGAATGTGTCTAGTATTCTTTGAAATATAGTGTGACTGTTATCCCTTGAAGTGTAAAGTGACCGACATCCCTTGAAGTGTAATATGACTGATATCCCTTAAGTATATCCCTTAAAGTGCAATGTTACTGTTATCCCTTGAGGTGCAAAGTGACTGACATCCCTAAAAGTGCAATATGACTGATATTCCTTGAAGTGTAAAGTGGCTGATATCCCTTGAAGGGTAATATGACTGATATCCCTTAAAAGTATATCCCTTAAAAGTGCAATGTGACTGTTATCCCTTGAAGTGCAAAGTGACTGACATCCCTAAAAATGCAATATGACTGATATTCCTTGAAGTGTAAAGTGGCTGATATCCCTTGAAATGTCATGTGTCTGTATGCATGTGTGCATGTACATGTGTGAATGAATGTGTGTTTTGTACGTCTTTTCGGTAGACTTCAGTTCTTTCTTTTTCTTTCTGTTCCTTTCCTTCAAATAACAAGAAAATGACAGTGAAAGAATATCTGTTCCACGACCGACCTGTCCAAGGTTTACGCCAAACCGCGCAAGTCCCAGTGACCGAGTTCCCCCCCAGAGACAAGAGGGGAGATACATTGGAGAAATAATACCTACTCCCAAAATTCTGTCACAGGATCCATTATGGAGTGCGACATGTTTGCAGTGACATTAGCAATGTCACCTAGGTCAACCGCTGACACGTTGGCAGCCCCTGCTGTGTCATTGGAATAGGCCTGGACAGCATCAGCAGCAGCGGCAGCGGCAGCGGTGGAGTTGGATGCCCCATCAAAGGTGGTGCAGTTGTCCGTGTTCCAGTCATTGTCGCAATGGGACCACGGGAGCACAGAGTTGAAGGAGGAGAACACGTAGTAAAACGCCCATGTCAGGATGATGTTGTACTCGCAGTTCAGTAAAAAGACGATGATAGTTGTGGCATAACCTATACCTGCAACCAAACATGTTTGGTTTTAACAGTCTTCATCTTGAAGTAGTCATTCTAATCCTGTGAACAAGGCAAGTCAAATGCCCCTATACAGACCAGCTGCATGTCAGTATAGGAAAATATTTGATTACTACATCTGCTATCAATCAATCACTATCACTATCAAGATGCAAAATATCTCTTCAAAGTTTGGCGCAAAATAACTCCTCAAAATTGAGCGTGAACAGTCAGTGCCTTATTTTGCACCCAATTTGAGGAAGTAAGTGACTGTGTTCGTGCTTTGTTTTCATTGCCTTGAAAGTTGTCTGTCTTAACTGAAAAAGACAAAGAGATAGAAACGCATTGTGTGTTTGTCTTTGTGATTTGTTTGTTTCTTTCCTTTAGCGGCATAGTAATTTTCCTTTTACGTTTATCATCATTATAACTGAAAAATGATGAAAGTGTTGCAAGACTTACCTTGAAAAAGGGGCGCGATCTTCCAGGGCCCAATGCCTCCCTCCGACATGAACTGACCCAGAGACACCTCCAGGAAGAACATGGGCACCCCACCAAGTATAACAGCAACCATGTAGGGAATCAGGAATGCTCCTGGAACAAAAACATATATCATACGATGAGTCATGAATCAGCAATTCAGTATTTCTTCTAAATCAAAACAGAGCTGGTAAAATGAAGGAAAGCTGTCTATTAAGTGGATTCATTTCTTTATTCATTTTTTTTTCCCTTTCAAACTGAGCACTCAAGCAGGAATGGAAGTTTTTCAAAACCTCCTTCTCCTCTTCTATACCTTAAAAACTATCTAAAATAATGGAAGAAAGAAAAGAGGGTGAAGAGTGTGTGTGTGTGTGTGTGTGTGTGTGGGGGGGGGGGGGGGAGAGGAGCAATGATCAGGTTGTGTGACAGATGAAAGGAAGTGAAAGGCCCTCCCCCTTCCCTCCCTCCTGTGCCCCCTCACTATGTTTTTTGTTTCCCCCTCCCCTCTTGCTGTTGTTTACATAATGACGAAATCTCATTTATTCACTTCCACCCACTCTTGTTGATGTAAGATGTTGCTCTTGATCCATTGCAGTGTAGTGGTTTCAAGTCCCACCTTCAATCACACACCGTACAATCCTCAGTACTTCTGTTGTCAAGTTGTGGGTTCAGATCTCACTCCCCCGTGCCCCCACTTCCCTCACCTCCTCCCCTTTCCACCTCCATCTTCCCTTGATTACCATAATGATTTGTAGCCTGTGGTCCTTTAATCAGCCACACAGGCATAGTAACACTAATCAATGATCACATCATGTTTTCCCTGCAGAGTGCAGTCCAGTACCTTTGATGTTTCCTGATCTGTCAAAGATGTTGCACTGCGTAGGCCAAGATGTTTATGCTTTCTCACCTATCACAGGTGTTTTACACAGCAGCCCAGCGAGTTCTGATCCATCAAATGTGTCGCACAGTGTGGCTGGTGCCTCTAGTGCTTTCTAATCCATTGTAGGTGTTACGCATGGTAGGTTAGAATGTCTGATGTTTTCTGATCCATCACGGGCGTCGTGCAGTGTGTGGCAGTGCACTGGATGCTTTCTAATCCATCGCAGGTGATGCACAGCTGATGCTATGTGATCCATGGCGTAACTGTCACTGTAAACTACCATGCTTGTGCCAGGTCTTGTTTGATATGTCCATGGTCTGTCCAGCTGACTTGAATACACATCGATTTCCTGACTGACTGTAAAAAGATCAATGATCTATACTTTTGTGTAGAGATCAGTGGGATGTGCCACTGGCTGTCCTGATGATTGGACAGTATATGATTGTACAGTGGATCAAGTATTGTTCAATATCAATGGGCTGTATGGTTGTACAGTGGACTGTTTCACAGACTTGTATAGTGACCACTGACTGATAAAGCTAATGGTCAATGGCCTGCACCGCTGAATAGAGATCTAATGTCTGTACCACTGCATTCAGACTTATCATCATCATCATCATCATCATCATCACTGCTATTAAGAACAGTTGTAAGTCCAACCAGCTGTTTGGCTTTTTACAGCAAACAAGAATAGACACTGCACCACAAAACTGAACAAAACAATAACAATCAGAAATAAATGAATACATATTCCACAAACGCTCGCTCAGCATTCAAACATACCAACACCCAGCCTCATACTCTCACTCTCTCTTGAGTGAGGTAAATAAAGGTACTACTGTAGGAGATCAATTGTCTATACCACTGAATAGAGATAAGCGGTTGGTATCAAAGTAGCAAGATCAGCTGTCTGTTCCGGAGATTTAATAAAGAGATTCATCATCTGTATTGCTGACTTTTATACAGATCAATAATGATCCATGGACTGTATCACTGTAAAGAGATCAATGCTCTGTAGCACAGACTTGTATGACTATCAATCACTCTGTATCATGGACATTTATTGAAATCGATGATCTGTACAACTATACAGATATAAATGATCTGTATTAATGTGTTAAGATCAATTGTCTCCATCAATGTATTTGGGATCATTGAATTCTACCACTGCACAGAGATCTATAGATTGTACTAATACGAGCTTTTTACTGTCACAGTCTGTACCCCCTGACAAAGGCAAATAAAGCTGAAAATTTGAGAAATTTTAATCTTGTTTGTTTTTGGATTTTTTATCTACTTTGTTTTTAGATTGTACTAATATACAGAAATTGATGGTCTGTATGAATATATAGAGATCAATGATCTGTTCCATTGACTTCTGAAGAGATCAATAGTCCTTATCACTGTTCAGAAATCAATGGTCTGCACCACTGTGTATGTGTGTGTATATACACACACACACACACACACACACACACACACACACACACACACACACACAGAGAAGTAAACAGTTTCATTTTAAGTTGTATATTCTCCAATAACATTTTCGCTTAAAACTTTTTCAGTAATGGCCTCTCCTCTCCTCTCTCTCTCTCTCTCTCTCTCTATATATCTCATCCAAACAAAGAACTCAACAACAATCACGTTGAATATTTCCCCAATATTTCGACCTCTTTTGTCTTCCTCAAGGGGCTTTAATGATTGAATTGCATGTAGCAGCCTCTGTTCACTCTTCTCTCTGAGAGAGAGAGAGAGAGAGAGAGAGAGAGAGAGAGAGAGAGAGAGAAAGAGAGAGAGAGAGAGAGATATATATATATATATATATATGTATGTATGTGTGTGTATATATATATATATATATATATATATATATATATATATAAATAGTGTATAAAGATCAATGGACTGTGCCACAGACTTGTAACCAGATTCATGGTCTGTACCACTGTACTGAGATCAATGGTCTGTACCACAGATGTTACATGTATATATAATTTGTTTAATACACTGACTTAATTACGACGTATAGAGATGGTCGGTGCCATTGCCTGACCTGTGTAAGAGTTCAAAGACAAGCACCAGAGACTTTTATACGAGGCCGACGGTCTCAAAACACATGGAAGCCAGTTCTGAGCCTTCGAAACGAAACGGTTACCTAGCAACGGCGACCAAAAAAGGACGCTGGCAGAAAGTGCTGAGGTCTGCCAATCGCAGCCGGCTAGCCCGACAGGCCGATCGATGCCAGAGCCGTGCGCTCTGTTTGCCCTTCAGGCTCTCTGCCCAGCTGCAAGGAGCGTGGATGGACACTCACGTTGCACCGGGAGTGGACTTCGTTATCTTGTAAAAAAAAAAAAAAAAAAAGGTGGACTGCTGACGGTGTGTGTGTGTGTGTGTGTGTGTGTGTGTGTGTGTGTGTGTGTGTGTGCGTGCGTGTGTGCGTGCGTGCGTGTGCGTGCGTGCGTGCGTGTGTGTGTATGTGTGTGTGTTTGTGTGTGTTCTCTCTCTCTCGTCTCTTTCTCTCTCTCTCCATTTATTGACTGTTTTTTGTTTGTTTGTTTGTTTTGTTTTGCATTGTTGATCCTAGTCAGGGCGAAGATCGGATGTGAAAAAAAAAGCACACCAGTGCTTATCTATTATCCTCGTACATAATTTTGCCTTGTTTTGTCGTTTTGTCTCTGTCTCTCTCTTTATTTCTGTCTCTCTGTCTCTGTCTCTTACAATACCATGGGTCTGACAAAATAACCTAATTCCAGAACTAAACGTGCTGTGATAAAACCGCAGAGCCCCGATTCTTAAACCACCAGTCTGTCCTGAACGGAATTCTGTGAGGAGGTCAGGGATCAGTGCCAAAGCCGCCGCCAATAAATCATGTCGTTATCGGATTCCATCGGCTAAGCCCTCTCCCTCCAGCCCTGACCATCCAAACCATTCCGCCCCACCTCCATCACCGCTTCTGACGCCCTCCCCTTCCCCCCCCCCCCCCCCCCCCCCCCCCCCCCCCCCCCACACCCACACACACACACACTTCACCTCCAATCTTCCATTTCCTTGGCACCCTTCCAGCACCTCCTATGGTTCCTGCCTTCTCCAAGCCAGCCAATCACAATACTGTCGCAAGCCTTTGTAAGCCCGTAAAGTGTGGACTGTCTGTTGATTGACCTCCATAAAGATAACGTCGGTTATGATTAAATGACTTGGTATATATTGTGTCCATTAGTTGACTTGGTATATATTGTGTCCATACATATAGGCTACTTATCGATCTCCACATGGCGCGCTGGTGAAATATAATGGTTATTGTTTCTACTATTACTGCTGTTGCTGCTAAAACACTCGGCTGAAGGTTGATTCAGTATTACTGCAGACCACCATCCCACTCCATCCATTCCCTACCTCTACCCTCTACCCTGTACGATGGGTCTTCGATAGGGAAGTCCAGGCAGACAGTCATGTGTCTGTCACTCTTCATAAGGTCTCCTTGTCTGTCCCGTCTGTCAAAGACTGGAAGTTGCCAGACAAACTCAGTCTGAACGATGGCGAAACCGTAGCACTGTGCTGGCTCCTGAAAGTACCTGTCTCTTGTCGCAGACGTGTAGTTCAATGGTGGGAAAGACTGAAATCCACTTTCGAACTCCTGTGCGGAATGTAGTTCTCATGATCGATACAGACCTATTCATTTATGATCACATCAGACAAGGGGCATCAGTTTGCAGCTTTCTCACTCTGGAAGTTGTCATTAAACCGGTACTTCCCTGATTCTGCGTCACCTGGACTATTGTACTCTACATCTCCTGGTCTGGCTTCTCAGGAAATTTCTCGTTTTTTTCTTGGTTTGCCAAACTGTGCTACCAGCTTGATCTTCGGAAAAGTCAAAGCACTTCACTTCACTACTGAGTAGGCCTAAATTTGCACTGGCTGCCAGCTGCATCTCGACTTAAATTCAAGTTTGCTTTGCTGACTTTAGTCGGTTTTTTTTTTTAGAATCTTTATAACTCTCTCTCTCTCTCTCTCTCCCGCTTTTTCTGATCCAGTGCAAAAAAAAAAAAAAAAAAAAAAAAAATTACAGTACGTCCCCAAAACTAATTTCAGTCTTTTCGTTGAAGGTCATTCTACAATCAAGCTCATGTTTTCTGAAAATTCCTACAATCCTCATTCAGAAACATTTTCAAACCGGGAACGCCTTCAACACTGAACTTAAGCTACCGGTTGAGTGAAATTTACAACTGAACTCATCATCCTTAGAGCGAAATGCACTGGACTGACTCCTCTTTACATTTGTCAAATTGTTTTAAAGTGTCTGTGCTCTTCGATCTTATCTCATGCGCAATATTAACGTAATTATTATAACTATTTTTTCACGTTCACCACCAACACTGTACCTTACACAGAATGATTTGGACGAGAGAACTTGACGAGAGGCATGCCTGATGCTTTTTAACAGCGAGAAAACGATATCGTCTGCCAGTGCACGCATGAAGACGTTTGCAGACTGCAGTTTTGACCGAAAACCAAACCAATGACAATTGTTGCCATTGGCAGCCAGCGGGGAGTTTTGTTTCTGTGCATTTCTACGGCCGTTACATCTGACATCTACAGAACACCAAGGTGTTTGGTGGACGCGAATAAAAAAAAAAAAGGAGGGGGGGGGGGGGGGGGGGGGGGGGCGAGGCGGGGGCTTCTTATAATGAGAAATGTGTACACATCGGTTCTCTTCTTTTTTTTTTTTTTTTAAACCGTCAAAAAAAAGCTTTTAAAGATACGATCTTTATTAAAACATATCACCCGAAGAGAGAAAAAAAAAGTTATTTGTATTTTGGCTTGGTAGCGTAGTATTGACGCATTTCTTTTCGGACGAACGGAACACGGCTTGTCGTACAACCACTTGAGTATTGTCTGGACGGAGCGGAGCCTTGGGCTGCAGACGCTGTGGAATAATGCTGATGCTGATTATTGGCGCTCCATGGAGGCGGCTGATCAATAGCGGCTGGTTTCTGGCACGGGGAGGTTAATGAGGTCATACACACTGTAGGCAGGACTCATTTAAGGAGGATTTCACTAAAGTCATGCTCGACGTTTTTTTCGGATTTGGGCTATAGAGCGAGCAGCATGCACACACAACAGTAACACACACACACACACACACACACACACACACACACAGAGAGAGAGAGAGGGGGGGTGGGGAGGAGGTAACAACACATACGTGCACACAACAGCTATAACTGTACAAAGAAACCCAATAACAAAACCTTAGTTTCGGTTTCAGTTCCATCATAAGGACGTCACCGATTGCGTGCGGAGTAGTCCATATATGCTAAACCACGTCTGCCGAGCTATGAGACCACACAGTGCGCAGAGTTTCTAGCTAGGTAAACAGATAGACTACATGAATTCACCACTGTCTGGAAACAGGTTCACCTGGACGGAACTAATCAGACAGGCCTGACGGTGACCTACACAGTGACCCAACATGCTGCTAAGGCGTGGATGGTCCATGCCTCTACTACAGTTGTGTGTCTGACCTAGAACAACACCATACCATCCGACCTATAACACAACACAATACCATCTGATCTATTACACAATATCATCTGACCTAAAACACACAATACCATTTGACCTATAACAACACAATGCCATCTGACCTATACAACACAACACACCACCTGGACATATAACAACACAACACCATCTAGACCTATAACAACCCAATACCATTTGACCTATAACAATACCATCTGACCTATAACAACACAACATCATCTGGACCTATAACAACACAACACCATCTGGACCTATAACACCACAATACCATATCCGACCTAGGAAAGTTCCATCCTACAAACGATGTCGCCAATCATTCAAACAGTAACCTTTCCTTTTGGCGTCCACCAGTGCTCCATCACTGCAGATGATGCGGGGGGTGGGGGGGGGGGGGGGGGGGGGTGGGGGGGGGGGGGGCTTTGATGCCTGAACACAGCAACACATGGCACACGACATCAATGCAAACATGCACCTTTCCCCTGCCTTCCTGCCCCCCCCCCCCCCCCCCCCCCCCCCCCCCACCACCATTCTTATGTCCCCCCTCGTGCCCCGCCTTCCATGTCCCCGATAGAAATAAGCACAGAAGCATAAAAAACTGGCGTACAGACGGCTGAGTCCTTAAGTATTATGTGTGTCTTCTGATGGCAGTCTTGTTTAGTATGTGTACACGACACGTCTGTATCTGACTATTTCATCCATATCTTTTAGGGTTTTTTTTTTCCCATGCATCCCGTCCCTTTCCCTTCCATCCTCACCCTACAAAAATCAAACAACAAATAAACAAATACAAACAACAACAACAAAAACCAACCAACCAACCCACCACACACACACACACACACACACACACACACACACACCCCATTTGCATAAATAGGAAATGAATTATTCAAAACACTACATCCATTTCAAGCACAGCCAATAGTTTCCCTACTTCTCACCCCAAACACCCCCCCCCCCCCTCCCCTTCCTCGCCCACCATCCCAACGAAGCATGTTGTCGCGTCACCTTCACCTTGCCCCCCACCTTCACCCTTGTCTTCCCTACCCTCAACCCCTTCCCCTCTTCCGACCTCCTTTTAAGCGAAAAATACCAATCACCTTCACCTTGATCCCTTCCTTCCCCCCACCCCCCACCCCGCCCCCTTCCTCTCCCCTTCCACGCACCCCTCCTTCTCTACACCCCACCCCCAATCCTCCTCCACCGTTCCCCATCTGAGGCTGAGGGTGAATTAGGACAGGTCTCGTTTTTCTGTCCACACACGCTGGGGTCAATAGACATCGAACTGGCGGAAATAACTCTGTGTGTGGTAAAACGGGGGGGGGGGGGGGGGGGGGGGGGAGGGGGGGTGGTGGGTACGTATGGGTACGGGGGGGGGGAGGGGGGGGGGAGCGTGGGAGATGAAACCGAAAGGGTACTGGGGGGAGGGGGCGATGAAGTGGGGGGTGGCAAAAGCTTTGGCTATGTATTGATGTGATTTATATCTCATGGAAAACTTCCAAAAGGCTGATGTAATAAAATGGGAGGAGGAGGAGGAGGAGTGGGAGAGGGAGGGGCTATCACCGATTTCACTCGATCTGGAGAGAGAGAGATCTTTCCAGAATTCAGAAGTTTCTCCTGCAAAGCCATAACCCTTCAGAAGATGACATACAAATGTGCAATAAATTCTCGTAATCTAAATATTTCACGTAGGTATAAAGCTGTTTCATCCTTGTGGATGGAATCTAATCCTGGTTTGCAGATGCGTATACATGTGGGACAACAGAGGAAGGATGACTGCATCCCAGCAGTGTTCAAAGCAGCGTTTTCTTCTTCTCCCGAACAGTCCAGAAGGATGAAAATGGACGTCAATGCAGTAATGATTTGTTTCCCTGTACTTTCCTGGCACGTTTACGTTGGAATTATCCTTCTCTTGGCTCTACAGTACGAACATTATTTTCAGTTTCTCTACTTGGGGCAGAAATCGTGCCCGCTTAATAGTGTGCTTACCTTGCACATAGAAACTGTGTGTTGTGTCATTGATTTTAAATGTCTAGTGGACTCTGCTCGTGTTTGTCTTTAGGGAGAGTGTGCGGATGTTATTCCTGGCGTTGTGTTCAATGAGGGTTCATCTAAGGTTGTCCTTGCAGGTGAGGTGGGCTGTATATAACAGGAATCACTTTTCCAGATTGGCAGGCTGCCATTACACTGTTGTAACGAACAACCTTCTAGCTGTAGCACTGCCCTGGGCTTGCTGATGGGCATCCAGAATAGCTCAAATGGTACACCGCCGGATTAATGACCTTGGTGATCATGGAGTCACAAGTTCAAATCTCCGCAAGACCATTTCAGTACTGGGGCACTTTTTTTTTTCTCTCTCTCGGAGTCAGCTTTGGTTCTGACTCCATTTTTCTCTATTAAAAAAAAAAACAAAAACAAAAAAAAACCCCCTTCAAATGAGACTAATAAACTGAGGTTTCAAGAGTGAACGTCGCGCACACATAACATCTAGCATTCACTTCAAAATCCCATCACCAACTTTCGGAAGAGAAAGCCATTTTGACCGTTGGTATGGATAACAAAGTGAGCGTCCTCTGAGAAAAAATCCAAGAATGAATGGCTATAAACGCAGTGACTGATGTTCGACTGAATGACGTTGGAAACGACTGACACGCGCCAGCAGGCATTTTTTTTTCCAATCAGCTCTACCCAGGTGACGGCCCTTTGTGTGAACGATAGCATAGAGAGTATAGGACGGTTAGAGCTTGGACTCTAACTGTGGATAGGCGCTATGTTAGTAATCTTAATACAGTGATGATGATGATGTTTTTAAAAATTATTCAAAAGGCTCCGCCGAAAAACGTAGACACACGAATCACAAGACAAAACACCACGACGCATTTCGACCTCTGAGGTCTTCTTCGGGCAAGATACACAACACTCATGACAACGAAAATGAATGAACGAACAATCACTTCTTTTCATCCACTTCGCCGCGCAAGATGAGCGTTGAACGCTGAAGTGGATGAAGATAAGTGACTGGTCGTTCAATTTTGTCGTCCCGAGTGTTGTGTATCTTGTCTGAAGAAGATTTAAAAGGTCAAAACGCGTCGTGTTTGTTTTGTGATTCGTTTTTCTACGTTTTTTTTTTGGCGGAGCCTTATAATCAATTTTGAAAGTCAGTTTAGATTTCCGCCTGCAGTCGCCTCATTTTGCAACTAGATGATGATGATGGTGATGATAATAATAGTAATGTTGATGATGATGAATACTACTACTAATAGTAACAATATAATAATAATAATGATGATATTTATAATAATACACTCCTTCGCTAGGGGCAGAAGCAAATCGGATGACCGTTGTCCATACAAAGCGTTACGTGGCTATTGGCGCTCTGTCTTGACAACACGTTTACCGCAAGTGCTCGAAGCGTTCTGTAGCGGTCCTCGTGAAAGCAAACAAGATGACGTTGATTGCAGTCAAGTGTTTGATTTATTGACTCACGTATTCATTCATTTCTTTATTCCATTTATTTGCTCATTTATTTATTTCATTGTGCTAGCCCTGTGTGTTTTTGGATTTATATGTATTTGTTCAGCTACAAAACTATCTGTCTGATTTTTTTTGTTTGTTTTTTTTTTTGTTGGAAGATCCGTGTCCATAAAATCATGGTCATTATGTCCGTTCAGTTAATCAGGAAAGAACGAACGCTAATTGACAGCGCACCGAGTTCTCTCCGGTGGGGCCGCTTCATCATGAAGAAGAATATCCAGCTTACTTACTTACACACACACACACACACACACACTTTCTCGCATAAGCTTCAGCAGTGCGCGTTATCTGCTCCATCCATGGCTGTGTTCTGTTTCTCCCACACGATATACGCTGCAATGCATCACATGATAAACAAGAATGTCCTACAAGTGTATTTCGCTTTTGGGGCTGGAAGTGTGTGTATGTGTGTGTGTGGGGGGGGGGGGGGGGGGGGGGGGGGGGGGGGGAGAGGGGCAAGGAAGGAGGGGTAGGGGTGGGGAAAGGGGGGGGTAATAAGAGGCCTTACTTGAACTCCAGAAAACACTTCACCACCTTACAAGAACGAAAACAATGCGAACAACAAAGCTACGAACTTGGAGGGAAAAAAAATTCAGGTCAAGTTTTTTTGGATTTAACATACAAGAACCCTCGTCTGACGTTAAAATGAAAATGATCTCTCTCTCTCTCTCTCTCTCTCTCTCTCTCTCTCTCTCTCTCTCTCTCTCTCTCTCTCTCTCTCTCTCACACACACACACACACACACACACACACACACACACACACACACACAGAGTCTAAACTAAGGGAGCACACATCATTTGTTCATCACACTCGTCTTCCCTCTTTTCCTTCATTCTCTATTTCTAAGTCTCCTCTTTCTTTCTTTTTTTTTTTTTTTCTTAAGGTTTATTTCTCATTGCTTTTTTTATTTCTTATTTAATGTAATATTTCGTAATCTTTTTAGCGGTTTTTCTTTCTACTTGATGTTCCCATTACTTCCCTATCACTCCCTATCACTCCTCTCCACCAATATACCACTTTCTCCACGTCCGTGTCCACCCCTCTCTCTCTCTCTCTCTCTCTCTCTCTCTCTCTCTCTCTCTCTCTCTCTCTCTCTCTCTCTCTCAAAATCTCGTGATTTTAGCGATGTATATTTATGAAGCAAATAAGAGCACCCGGCCTGGAATGTTTTAATGTAAATTGTGGAGCAGCGCATTGTGTAAACTGTTTGGTCTTTCAGTCTGGGCATGCATGTAGAGTTTATGCATGCTGCACCCCACCCTCCCCTTCTTTAAGGGTACGCTCCTTCAGAATGGGGCCTTGGCCTTCACTTGAGTAAACAGTCGTTATCGCTCTCTCTCTCTCTCTCTCTCTCTCTCTCTCTCTTCTCTCTCTCTCTCTCTCTCTCTCTCTCTCTCTCTCTCTCTCTCTCTCTCTCTCTCTCTCTCTCTCTCCAGATAGAATGTCTCACCACACACACACACACACACACACACACACACACACACACACACACACACACACACACACACACACTGAGAGAGTGAGGACGTCACCAAAATGTTGTTGACTGCTGCGTTTCAGGCCCAAACCACTGTAATGATCAGAACAAATGGGCCCTGGAGTTCCCGACACAGTGCCCCTCCTTCAGGTTCCACAGCACAACATGCAGCCGAAGCAGAACACTCGCCAGAAAACCACAGTCCCTGACAACCCAAACTCTGGAAGCGTCGACTGAGACGACCGATACCATCAGTGCTGGCACCACCAAAGAGAACTGGCCTAGACAGACAGTCCAGAACAACCCA
>JADBJO010009337.1:82500-84818 GCA_016801955.1 Conus betulinus
GAGACAGCAGACAGACAGACAGAAGGCGGTGGGTGGGGGGGTGGGGGGTGGGGGTGGGGATAATGTAAAATGTATACCCATCTTTTGCTGACGGTTGGAAAAGAACCACTGAAGGATAGTTGCCCAGATTTACTGATTGGCATAATACAGTGTGAGTGTGTGTGTGTGTGTGTGTGTGTGTGTGTGTGTGTGTGTGTGTGTGTGCGTGCGTGTGTGTGTGTGTGTGGTGTGTGTGTGTGCGCGCGCGCGTGCGTGCGTGCGTGCGTGCGTGCGTGCGTGCGTGTGTGTGTGTGTGTGTGTGTTGTGTGTGTGCGTGCGTGTGTGTTGTGTGTGTGGAGTTACTGGGCTCTCTCCATCAGCCGACTTGGTAAAGCAGTATTGTTTACCACTAGCTGTGGTTTGTTTATCCCTCCTTGGCTGATATGTGACATAAAAATTGGTGTTGCTTTGGAAGAGTGATTGATGGGCCACACTAACAAGACAATTCTGAAGAAGTGTGTGTGGTGTGTGTGTGTGTGTGTGTGTGTGTGTGTGTGTGAGTGTGTGTGTGTGTGTGTGTGTGTGTGTGTGTGTGTGAGTGTGTGTGTGTGTGTGTGTGTTGTGTGTGCGTGCGTGCGTGCGTGCGTGCGTGGGTGCGTGCGTGCGTGTGTGTGTGTGTGTGTCGGTCTGTCTGTCTCTGTCTCTCTCTCGCTCTCTCATCCTCTCTGCCTCGGCCCGATCAAATCTAGCTCACTGGCAACAAAAGATTCTATATATCTTGAAATCCTGTCAGTCAAACACAGATTTATATCGGGCGCAAGAAGTGGCAAAGATGGGAACGAAAACAGCATGCAACGGCTATCCTCGCATAAGGGAGACAACTTTTGCTGTCATGGTGAAACTTCTCTGTTTGTCAGTCTGTCTCTCTCCCTCCCTCCCTCTCTCTCTCCGCCCTCTCTCTCCCTCCCTCTCTCTCTCCGCCTCTCTCTCTCTCTCTCGTCTCGCTCCTCTCTCTCTCTCTCTCTCTCTCTCTCTCTCCTCTCTCTCTCCGCACCCTCTCTCTCTCTCTTTCTCCGCCTCTCTCTCCCACCCCCCTCTCTCTCTCTGCCCATCTGTCTATTTGTCTGTCCCTTTTGGGCGGTGTATTATTTTTTTTATACCTGTGTACCTCGTTATGAACACTTTAAGATCTGTAACTGAAGTAAAAGGACACCTGCTTACTGATTTCACATTTTTTCTCTGGCAAATTCGACTCCGCTTTTATTTTCGTTTGCGTTTGTCCCGACCGTGGTCGAGTGTAGTAGAACGTGGAAACGCATATCCTCTCCCCCCCCCCCCCCCACCCCCCCCCATCCTCATTCCCCATCCCTACCCACCCCCCTACACCTCTCCCCCGTCCCCTGCAACATTCCGCCCCTGCAACGACCTCATCCTGCCTTCCTCCCTCCCCCCCCCCCCCCCCCCCCCCCCGGACAGACCACACAGACAGGACACACAGACAGACAGCATTTTCTTCGTTCCCATTGTAAAGTACTCCCTGTTTTATAACAACTGGGAGTACAAGAAGGGAAGTAAGAAAAGAAAGAAAGAAAGAAGAAACAAACAAACAAACAAACGGAAAGAAAGAAAGAAAGAAACGGCAAAGGAAAGACAGAAACAGTCGACAGAGGAAGAACTTCAAGAGACTGTGGGCTGGCCCTCTCAACTCCTCACGTTGATCCTGAGGTTTTCCCCCCCCCCCCGCACAGTTAGATAGATGACTTTGCACTGTCTTTATTGGCTAGGGTCTGCCCCTCCCTCTCTCCGTCTACACCAACCTCCTCCCCCCTCCCCCTGTCCATCCCCCCCCCGACCACCACCACCACCACCCCTCCCCGCCCCGTCCCCCCATGCTGTCCCTTCCACTCCCCCATATATCTCTCTGTGAACTGTCATCAGTTTGGAAAATTATCCGACAGTTTTTTTTTTCTCTTTTTTTTTTTCTCTTTTTTCTTCTTCTTCTTTTTTTCTGCTTCTGGTAAGTATGCATTCATTGGCAGGAGTTGCGCAAAATGAACATGCAAACATTCACACAGTGTTAAAGTGTCACTTGTGCTACACCACACACACACCAAAACACCACACACGACACACACACACACAACACAGACACAAGTTTTGAAGTGCCACATGTGCCACAACACACACCCACACACCCACACACCACACACACAGCACACAACACATTCACACACACACACACACACACACAGAGGACCCGTCCATCTGACAACCAAACCACTACCTCCCATACATGTCCCTCTCTGCAAACCCAGCCCTGCTATTATTTGACATGTCTA
>JADBJO010009338.1:0-7500 GCA_016801955.1 Conus betulinus
TCGAAGTTCGTTCTGAAGAGTTTTACACAGAAAAAATTTCTGTTCAAAAGAAGTTTGTTTAAATTCTGAAAAAGATTTTGGAAAACGAGCTAGAGGAATACAATCTACAAAATCAATCTACTCGTATACTTCTAACCTTATCAGAGATTCCAACATAAATAGAAATGAAATCGCTGTTAAACCATCCTTTTTTCCCAGTACCAAGATGGGAACAAACGAAGGCCTCCTTTGATACGATTCATTCAGATTTGTCAAAAAAAAGATTCACCCAACATACTAAAAATTTCCGTATGCTTACACCTGGAAAATCAGTACAAGAACCACCTAAAAATTTTCACAGACGGCTCAGTGCTAGAAGACAGTAGGACAGGGGCAGCTTTTGTAATACCTGACTTAAACGTGGAGAAAATGTACCATCTTGGCAGAAATTTTTCCATTTTTAGTGCCGAGCTAGCCGCCATCCTAATGTCCTTAAATTATATTCTTTATCTCCATCTGAATGTCAGTCATGTACTAGTATGTACTGATTCTAGATCTGCTCTTGAAGCAATCCGGTCTTCAAATTCAAAAATCCGTTTGGAGATAATAACAGAAATAAATCATGTTATACATCTTTTATCCGATAAAGGCACGTCAGTTAGTTTTTGCTGGGTCCCCTCTCATTGTGGCATTTCAGCAAATGAGAGAGAGTCGATCAGGCTGCTAGAAAGGCAGCTCGAAATGTTGAGGGTTCAATTCCCCTTAATATTCCCTTGGATTTAACAGAATGCAATATTCTTCTAAACAAAACCGGATGAGAGCTTCAGAAACTTGATAATGAACTCAGATACTCAGTATTATCAGAGTTGTGTTAAATTTTGTGGCAAAATCAACTCGAAAGCCTCGTCAAACAATCACCTTGCTTCTCTGTCTAGAGAGATTAGAAGTTTACTACAGAATGCGGTTAAATTCCCTTCGTACGAAGTTCTGTAAAAACATTAGATGTATGTGTGGAGAAACACTCGGAGTAGGACATCTGTTAATCAATTGTCCAAGAGCAAGGGAATTATATCGTAAGTCGGGCGTTTGTAGTTTATCTGACGGATCCAGTCCGTCATGGATAAATTGACACATATTAAGATACATGCGCGCGCACACACACACACACACACACCACACACACACACCACACACACACACACACATTCACAATTTGTCCCTCTATCTGACCATCTCCAATCTCAACTCATATCATAAGAAATGTTTATTCATGCAACAAATTTTCAAGAAATATCCACACAGTTAATACGCACATTTCATATACTTCAACACATCGTCTGATATCACTTTTAGTGGAAGGACGTTAAACTGAAGAAGAAGAAAGAATAACAACACACACACACACACACACACAACACACACACACACACACACACACACACACACACACACACAATTCTGCGTTCACGACTTTTGAACATATCGTTAATTGAATTTCTAATCCCAAGAAGAAGCCAACAATAGAATACCTAATCTTTTCTATCATTGATGTAAAAGTACAATAGGATCGTGAACAGACAGGTAATCCTTAAATGCACTCAAGTATTGCAGGTTCTAATCTGGCCCAGTAGAGAGCCTCATAGTTTTGTTTTGTTTGTGTTGTTTTTTTTTTGGCGGCAGGAATAAACGATGTCTTCAGTTTTGCATCTTGGTATCACGTACTTTATATGTCTACTCCTGTGGCGGGAATTTCTGACAGAAACTAGCTTAGGTACAAGATCAGCCAACTATTCAGGTGGATACATCCATGATCTTGATTTTCTCATCCCGTTTTTTTCCTAATGTCAAAGGAATAACAAACAACGTCAACAAAAGTTCAAATGTTACCTTAAAAGAGACAGAAAGAGGGATAAGAACAAGTCCATTATTTAAAGTCATGTACGGTTTAAACTTCATTTGCATATGGAAAAGATTGCTGGGATGTGGTATGTGTGGCTTGGGGAAACCTTCTACAAACGTTGACCCGACCAATGTCCGTCAGCCTTTGGGGTCTGGGATATTCTTTATCACTAAATAGGAACAGTGTATGGAAACACAAAGGGCACCGTAATTATAAAAGGAAAAAAGAGTCTAATCCGTTTAAATTCAGCATACGCTGTCAACAGGATGATCCAATCTAAACTACATTTTCTGTTATGTGTTCAAATGCAGGGGAAAAATGATAGCATAAAACAAATATGAAAGTTTTAAAAGGGTCATGTTGAACGTAAAACTGCATGTTGTGCTGACATTACATAATATCAAAAACAGAAATCGACTGAATGTTTGGGGGAAAACGACATGAATATTGGATAAGTGTAACATGGTGTCAGGTTTGAAAACTAGCTATGAGAAGACATCTGAAATGTCTTTTGACGGACAAGATGGCGCACAAAAGAGTTCGTAGAAGACTTGGCCACTATCAGGATGATACAGAATCCCCAACAGTGTTCTAACATCCAAAAACCATCATCGCACAGAATGTTCAGACAGCATTAGACTGTTTTGAAGTATGAGATTTCCAATTGGTTTAGAAGTGGTAAGCATTTTCGGTTAATTTATACTGCGTATTCTTTCCTAAAGATTTTGGTGTGCTAAGTTTCATTTATTAAACTTGCCAGTGATATCTCGCTTTCTTTGCCTAGATATGATTAGTTATTCAAAATGGCCGCCTTGCAAAGAAAAGGAAACTCCTTCAGGCATTAGTGGATACAAACTTAAGTGTTTATTTCAGAAAATTCTGAATAAAGCTTGACAGAAAAACAAACATACACAAACATTTCAAAACTTGTATTTCTCTTCATAACTGTAATGACTGGATCATCATTCTATCAAAATGTACCCCGACCGTCCCTGCACAAAGAAATGAAAAAAAGGAAATTAACATCTATGCCTTTTAGTTTAGATTTGAAATTCTCAGTACATGGAATGCAAAAAAAACATGCAAATTTGAGTTATGAATCTGAATGCTAAATTACATAAGTAAAAGCCTTTGAATGACCAATTTAAATAGCAAAAAGGAATCCAAACAAAAAGAAAGGTGGCAAAATACAGAGAATGCGCCCCAATTCATACTATTTTGCCTGAAGACAGATTCAAATTGCTGCTAGACTTTTTGATCTCTCAATTATATTGCACAAATGTACTGTCTCCTGTGTCAAAATGTTTAATCCAATAAAATCTCTTGATAAAGCAAACACAGCCAGCAACGTTAAAATTCACGGAACAGAGGCCTAAATATTCACGATTCTCTGGTTCAATTCACGTAGTTTCGCTTTGGTGTTCATGTATATGAAAGCGGAACAACGCTTGCTGATAAAACAAGAGACTATGCTCTTTCAGTTCATGATTTCAATTATTGCTGTTTCTGCAGACAGAGTCACCAGTGCCGCACTTGCATGCACGAGTACATTACAGTTTATGCTTTCTGCACTGGCAGTTACTCCTTTGACACTGGGTTTTGCAACTGCAGCTAATGAGATAAATGCAGATTTCAGGCACTGTTGTGGAAGAGACGTCAGAATAGATGCAAATGCGCCATTATTGATGGGCCATCCCATGGCCTCTGGTTTTGGGCAGCACTGGACGTTGTTTGTCAGCTTGGCTCCAGAACAAATGCCTGGTAATGTGCTCGCATGATATGGAACGACAGAGCATCATGTGTGTTGGTGGCAAGGTTTTCCACGGGGGGTTTGGCTTGAGCAAACAGAAACTGACCTTGCATCGTCTACAGAGAGCAGTGTCCATGTTGTACACTTTACTGGTGAAGGCCTCTGCATCAGCACACAGCTTGGTGAGGACAGTTCACCTCTCCTCAGTGTATGCAAGGAGGTCATTTAATGCTCTTTGAAGACTTTCAAGCAAGATTTCTTGGTATGGCCAGCCAGGAACGATGTCGCATCACTTACAGTAAGTGAAATTAAATGCCGCTAAGGCACTCAGGAAACTGTCAGAGGGAAGCTGATCTACAATGGTGTGGATTAGAATGTACTTTCTGTTCTTTGACGTTCCTGCTTTCACCCACACTTTTTGAGCATGGCATTTTGTTGAAGTGGGCAAGAAGAAGGACCAGCACATCCGTATCTCGTGCAGCAGCATCAACGCTTGAAGTTGGCTCTTACACAGTGAAGAATAATCCGAGTGTCCGCCTCCTCGGTTTGGCTTCTAGTTCTTCAGTGTTTACATCAGAAGCTGAGGACTCAAACCTGCTGTTCATCACAGAAGCCACCAGAAATGACAATGATCTTGTTTTCAGGTGCCTGAAGGATCAGTTGGTGAGACAAGAAATTGGCCAGGTCAGCTTTGTTCTCTGCAAGGGCAATGAAGTTTTCCCACTTGGTGGTAGAGGGACTTCGTCTGCTTTGGGATCTCTCTCCTCACGGGCACTTCATGTCTGCCTCGTTTGTGTCTGGTGCCAACCTTGATGGACATTTCATGGTACCGCCAAAAACAACATCAATTCGAGTGAAAACAGCACCACTCTGAAGAACAGATTCAACAAATATGTCAGCTAAGTCAACAAAGGACTTGGCGGGAACGGAGATTGAAGGGGAGACAAAAAATGAAAAATGATAGTGGTTGTATAATTGTATCATTATACTACTACTACTACTACTATAAATAATGATAGTAACTGTATTGATAATGATAAAGACAATAATAATAACAAAAGAAGAAGAAGAAGAAGAAGACGTTTCAATAATATGGTTAGGGTAGCAATAATGATAATGATGACGATGATAATTATAATGATGACCATAATGATATAATAACAATAATGATAATAATAATAATGATAATAATGATAATAACAATTATCATTATGAAAATGACGATGATTCTCAGAGTCAAGAAATTTAATTCTGAGCAGAAATCGTGTTTTTAGACGATTGTGATATTTGTAAATGATATACATCAAGATGACATTGATATTATACAAATGAAAACATGATTAAAAATAAAGCTTAAATCAGTGAACATGAACAAAACAATGTTTGCTTCAAGAATACTGAAATCTCATACTAATGTAGCAATAGGACTGCGAAGTAAATATTTTGATACATTAGCCAAAAATGAATGATTTGAAGTTAGAGTCTTAAAATCATCAATTGTAGGATTATTTGGTAACTGAAAATTGGGTAGGTACTGCCGCATAGTGGGACAATTAAATAGTACATGAAATGTCAAAAGTTTTTTTTTCCCCTCATATGCATTTTGCAGTATCATCATATTAACATTTTGATGAATCATATTTAAGTCTAAAACACAAACTGGAAATTTCCCTTGGAAAAACATTCACAAAGACATGCTATAAGAGGTGTGCCGATTTACATTATAACCCACACGAGCTTTGGTGTCTTTTTTTTTTAAAAGATTATAGCATTCCTTTTACAAGTGCTGTTGAAAATGTCAACGTGAATGAAAATGTACTTAGATCAGATCTTCAATTTCTAAAAAGAGCAAGGGCCATAAAATCTTTGACAACAATAGCCACTTATACTTCAGATATTCACAGTAGATTAGATCTGAAAACTAAAGATTATAGGTAAGCGTTCGATGATCTCCAATTCCTCCACGGGAACTGAAGAGAGCAGATTTTGACTTTTCCAATGACGATCTAAAAAAAGAGTGATAACCCTCATCCACTTGCTGTTTTCTTTTCGATCCCATGTTCATTCAAATTATTCTAACCATTTGAAGGCATATACCGATGGTTTTCTTATTGACACTAATTTGGCGGGTGCTGGGTTTGTAATACTTGGGCTAAAGAAAGAAAAATCATTTCATATTGGTGCAGGTCATTCTATTTTCACCGCAGAACTGGTAGTCATTCTCATGGCTCTGCGATACATCGTTAATCTTCCTCTGGTTATATTTCCAATACTTTTTTTTGTGTTGACTCTAAGTCTGTCTTATTTACACTGAAATCCATGAAGTCTAGAGACAGAGACTAGTAATTTAAATTAATCATCTCATACATTTTCAAGTTCAAAAGGGTTCCAGTGTAACATTTACTTGGGTTCCATCACATTGTGGTATTTATGGAAATGAATGGGCAGACAGAGTAGCTAGAGGAGGTGCAGGACAAAGAATTCGTTGTGAAAACGCGCGCGCGCGCGCGCGCGCGCGCGCGCGCGCGTGTGTGTGTGTGTGTGTAGTAGTAGTAGTAGTAGTAGTAGTAGTAGTGGTAGTACTTTCATTTTACGTCTTTTCACAAAATTATGTGATATTATGTGTGTGTGTGTGTGTGTGTGTGTGTGTGTGTGTGTGTGTGTGTGTGTGTGCCCTTCCTGCCGACTCCCATTGCTTTTCATCGTAGCTGTATTACAGATCATCGACGCAAGCCAAGTAAGGATAGGGAAACTATGCCAGGTCTGACAAATCGATCGTTTGAGTTACACAGGTCTAAAGATCTTCTGTCTGTCTGTCTGTCCCTTTCTTCTTCTTCTTCTTCTTCTCTCTCTCTCTCTCTGAACTTCCCTCTCTTCCCTCTCTTCAAAGACAGCAATGTATGGGCGTCATCCATCATGATCCCACAGGGGAGGGCATGGAAATAACAACGTGTACCCCCCCCCCCTCCCCAAGTACACACATACCCACATTTCAACAGCTCGCAATGCTTGTCAGGTTCCCCTGAAGGTCATGTGACCTTGGAGAGATGGATTAGTTCCGGTTCAGAGCATTGTGCTTGTAGGCTTTGACGTGCTGACGCCCGCAACATGCACCGTATGCGCTGAATTGCGAAATGTTACGAGTTACAACTTTTAATAAAAGATGCATTTTTGCCTGATGTGACTCACGTGTTCAACACATCACACGCATCATGGAGAAGAAGCAAGAAACCAAGGGGCGGGTGACAAATCGAAGGGAGACAGGAATGCAGATCTTGTTTTTCGTGACAGGTCAAACAAATACAGACAGCAACAAAGGTTTGTGAAAAAGACTGTGTTTACAAAAGAAATGAAATCTTAGGAGAGGCAGGGAACAATAAACAGTAAATGTTAGTGCATCATAGGAGCAAGAATTACCCTTCTGGTTAGTTATCTTAAAAAAGACAGGTTTTTTTTTGGCTTGGAATCTTTTGCTTAAATGTGGTAGAAAATCGAGTGGTAAGTGCAATAGGGTGGGTAGGTGGAGGGAGTTTTTTTTTTTTTACAATCAACTCTCAACAGAATCCTGGGATGAATAGGGCTTGTGTGTCGCTAGCGACTTGGTTCTGACAGACTTCTTGCCCGAACATCCACAGGAGCTTTGCTTAGCTCTCCCTTTCCTTCTCTGGCAGACTACGGTTTCAAACAGATCATTTCCAAATGAGGTGGCACATCAGATGCTTTTTTTTTCATCTGATGCGCCCATTTCCGAATTCCCCCTCCATTAGGGTTTAATTTCTATGATTTTGAGTAGTCAAGTTTGTGAACTGTGCCTTTAGCTTTTATAATGATCTGTCAATGCTGAAGCAAATAAGGCTGGGATATTTGCAGC
>JADBJO010009338.1:15000-17500 GCA_016801955.1 Conus betulinus
CATCCATTCAAACAATTCACACATATTTACAATCCATGAAAACCTCAGAACCCAAGGAATAAAACGTAGTCAGTCACATTTGACAATGTTGTTGCTGTACTAAATTATTGCCGATTAATGACCCAGAGTGAACCCACTGATGAGCCGTCAGTCGTTTCGTACAGTCACAAGCCTGTGCGGAAAAAATCCTAGGCACACGATACCCAAAAATGAGAACTTATGGACTTTAACTTCATTTTCGGGTTCTTCGTTTTTTCATATACTTTTTGTGAAATCAAGAATATTCAAGGATGTTCAACGGATATTTGAAAATGGCGCCAAAATTGATTGTTCAAAAGGCCAGTTCTGAGAAAATATGGACTTCTCGGCCCAATACGGTTGTTGTAACGAATAATACATTAATTATTGTGACTTTATTGACATATACATACAACTATATAGGTTCTGAGGTATTCGTATTTGAAGAAGAGTTTACACCAAAAAACAATTGAGATTCATCAATTCAGGGAGGTAAGGAGGAAGATAACTCTCGAACATAATATATTTTCGTCAAGAGATATTACACTGTTAGCGCCCGGCTACATCCGCAAACATGTTTTTTACAACTAGAATAATTTAGCATCATGAATAGCGGTATTCGGTCTATTTGCTCTTTCCTTTTCATACGCTGATTTTCTTCTCTTTTTTTTTTTTTTTCTCTTTATGTTTAACTGTCGGTAGGCCTAAATCTTCTTTGCTTCCACAAAGGCAAGCAGATGTCTGTTCACAAGGACCTACCTTTGCTGTCATAATTACCGTTTCATTTTCTATCTCCTCGCTGTATGTTGGTTGGGTATGTCCTGTTGTTTGTGTGCGTCTCAGCACTTCCCGTTTTTCTATCACTCTCTGGCTTGGCCTGGAATCATTTCATGGCTCATCTCCCGAGTCCTCAAGCATAGTCAGTTCTAATGCTTTACGATAACCCCGCTGTGTATTCCCAGAGGATGGATTTCAGGGATAGCTTCAAGCTTTCCTTGGCGACAATGGGAGTAGCAACGTCAGCGAGACCAGGTGGGAAACCGAGCCCTTTCCTTGTGGACTGGTTGATGTTGACCTCCACTGAGTCCACTATGCTCATGCTGATATCGTACGTCAGCAGAGACAAGAGGACTTTCGGAATCAGCGAGAGTTGCAGACACCAGACCTTGCACTGGCCAGAGAGCCCATAACTGGTCCGTGACCTGGAGGCTTTCCACTGCCGTTGGCCTGGTTTCCTTTCCCCTCTTCGTGTCTCACGAGTCATCACACCACCACTCTTCAAAGGCCTTTGAATGGCTCTCCTCTCACCATCCGAAGGGAGCGGGGGGCTCGGTTGGCTACACGAATGGACATGTTCAAACTACTTTCCCTTTCCGCAGGGAGAGGTTTGGTGATTTCTTTGGTTTGAAACGTCTCCTCAATGAAGCAGTTAACGTGCCGTGGTGTGTGTGTTCGTCTTCCTGGTGGACAGATCTGCTGTATTGTCCAGGAAAGCTTTTAGAGGGGGGCGAGTGATATCCATTCCCGAGTTCTGCTGATTTATATAGTTCATGGTTGCTTTCGAGACGACCCATTTACCAAAGAGAAGAGTATTGCGAAAACTGCAGAGCCGATTGATACGCCAGTTTCCACACTGAACCAGTCTGTTGTGTATTCTTTTGCAGGCAACCCACTGAGAAGAAGTTTCTCGGTTATTCTTTTTTGGGGAGGAAGGGCGGGGGGGGGGGGGGGGGGGGGGGGGGGGGGGGGCTGCGGGCTAGATACATCTTGAGCGGCCAGTTGAATCGTCTCAAGAGGAACTGAACCATATGCATTTGCAGATTGAGCCACATCACATCGAGGGTCCCTCTTCTCTGTCCTAGATCTTCGTCTCGCTTCCCAAATGACGGGCAGCACGTGCAACACAGCAAAACATTCCTGGGATGGCTTCTTTTTCTGGACTGTCACAGACAACTACCCATGTATCCCATACTGTATTTGACACTGGCGTAGAACTGGGGTGGGGTTGTTGCAAAAAGCTTTATTTTTGTTTTTGCCTGTGTAGGGAGACAGATGGCAAATATGAACCATTAAAGTGTGCACCTTTATTTTCTCATTATAAAGGAGGTAAGTGGCAACTATGAGCTGTTCACATAAACATACTCCGTCGTAACTCAGATGTAATAAAACACAGACCGTGTATAAAAGACTTTGAATTATTTACTTACAGTTCCTCCACTGAAGCATTGTCACTTGACAAAAGGTATGAAGAATACTGTAGACTTGGGTTTGTTGGGATTTTCACTGTAATTTTTGTTTTGATGAAACACATATACCCCCGGTACTACATTCAATGAATGTTAGTTCGACTTCAAAGTTGCTGAGAACATGGTTTGGGCATTGTAAACCCGCACATGGCATGAACAGGAGAGACAGTAGACGTGGTTACTACATATACATTGAAAGAATAGGATTTACGCTTTTACAGAATTGAGGGGTCCAT
>JADBJO010009338.1:32500-37500 GCA_016801955.1 Conus betulinus
GGTACTCAAATGGTGCAGACCTAAAACCGGGGGCAGAACAAAGGGAAAAAAGAAAAAGAAAAGAAAGGAAAGGAGGAGAGAACATGGAAAACAGAAACACACACACACATTCTACACACACCCAGAGGAAGGGTACGGCGAGAGCCCCCGCCCCCCCCCCCCCCCCCCCCCCCCCCCCCCCCCCCTCCCCCCCCCCCCACCCCCCCCCCCCCCCCCCCCCCCCCCCACCCCCCCCCCCCCCCCCCCCCCCCCCCCCCCCCCCCCCCCCCCCCCCCCCCCCCCCCCCCCCCCCCCCCCCCCCCCCCCCCACCCCCCCCCCCCCCCCCCCCCCCCCCCCCCCCCCCCCCCCCCCCCCCCCCCCCCCCCCCCCCCCCCCCCATCCCCCCCCCCCCCCCCCCCCCACCCCCCCCCACCCGGGCCAATTGGGTGTGCTAACTCAACCTTCAAGTTGACTGACCGCAAATCAGCACACATGACCAGCAAGGGGAGATCACGAAGGGTACAGTTGATTTCTATCCCCACCACCACCCCACCCCCGCCTTACTTTTACCCTTACCATTACCCTCCGCGTCATTTGGTCCTCCTTGTGTTCTTTTCGCACGTTGTCTGGCGCCAAGTACCTTAGTTCTCTCTCTCTCTCTCTCTCTCTCTCTCTCTCTCTCTCTCTCTCTCTCTCCTCCTCACACAACTCCTCTGTTAGGCAAGTGCTAGATGTGAAACAACTGAGTACTTTATTTTTAACATTGTAAGACATTTCCAATCCATAATTCATAAGCGTATTTCTATATATTTGGACAGCAAACACGGAAGTTGACAAAATGCTAGACATCATTATTGAAATGTCAAAAGGCACAATAACGTAATTTAAACTAAAAACAAAATTAAAGATAACTTAATCCTTTGTAAAAGTCTTCAGTAATTCCGCCCTTCAGGCACTGACATGAATTTAAGTGAAAGATTCGCATGTCATAAAGTTTATAATCACTGAAAATCTTGGGAAGATGATCAACTGTATATTTTTCTTCTTCAATAACGAATATTTTCTTTCCAGTTTTCTTTTATCATAGTTCCCATACACAGCAAACAGGTTTTCCATCATCGTAATCTCACTAACATAGTTGCAGTTGCAAAGCATCATAATAAGCGTGTACAAAATGAAACTGACAGTTGGCAACGTGGTATGACAAATACATCAAGAATGATGATGTCAATTGATGCAGAAACTGATCGTAACTAAGTATAACACAAACAAACTGAAAAGAAATGCTGCTATGTCGCCGAAGGATAGAAACAAAGTACAAGACGAGCGTGTTTCATTCATTCGTTCGGCGGCATAGCAATTTTTCTTTTCGGTTTGGTTCATTTTCTGCACGCAGACACGTCTCTTGAAACTGAATAGAATACAGTTTTCACCCAGACACACTGTCATAGATCGGTCAACAATTGACAGGCCACATTAGGTTCAATCTCAACGACACAACCAAGGAGTCGCATAGATGAACCAACAGCAAAACATGCGCATTTCAATTACACACACACACACACACACACACACACACACACACTGTCACGTCATGCTGTGGACAGTTTTCGAACTGAAATGATTATACATGCAAGAGAGTTCTGGTGAAGCGGACGAGATCGATGACCCTGGAGGATATTGTCTGAGCGACCGGTCCGCGGTCTGATAACGCACGTGGAACTGAACGGTCACAGTCATCAACAGTGTCATCCGCTCGTCCCATTCCCAACGGCAGATCTCTGCCTTTCAAGGTCATTCGGTCACCAGCTCCAACAGTTCAGCAGATACGGCTGCCTCTCCTGCAATCAGGACCAGGGAGGCGTGGGGGGTGGGGGGGTGGCAGGGCAGGGGGGGGGGAGTAAGGGGTGGAAGGCAGAGAGACATCAACCCCCACCCCCCAGCACTCATCACGTGACAAAGTGCATGTGGAAACCCGACCTGCCATGGCGGAGGGCAAGTGAGAAAATAGTTTCATTGTTTTTGGAGGGAAGTGGATCCTCATTCCTCCTCGTCCACCTCAGGTAGGGGGGGCATCAAGGGTGACTGGGGATCAGAGGGCACAGCGTGACGGACACGCCACCCAGGGTGGGGGAGTTGGGAGGGGTGGCGCAGGTGAACGCCTCCGTCCACTGAGAGACCACGTCCTCATTGTCCGCGTTAAAGGTGATCACCGTGCCCTCGTAGTTGTTCTGGATCACGTGGAACTTGGTGACGCAGTCCTCCGACAAGGTGCACGTGGAAGTCCTCAGGTTCACGTACGTGGACTGCGCGGAGATGGCGTGCTGCCGGCTCACCACGGCGAAATGCTCGAAGGTGTTGCGGGTACACCCGCACGACGACGGGTAGCCAGACGGTTCTGGAGCCCAGACGATGCTGAAGCAGCAGCTTGCCGGACTTGATCTCGTAACCCTCGAGGCTGGAACCCTGGCCAGGGTCGCGACTGGGCCCATGGAGACCTGGGGGAACGTCGCCGGGGACTGCGAGGAGAACTGAGGCATCGTCTGGTCGGCGTTTAGGCTGTGGAGGAGGTCAGTATGGAGGAGGCAAGTATGGAGGAGAAATGCCGTTCGTCTCTGACTAGACCCGCTCTGTGTAATCCTGTGTAAGCCTGCACAGTACAGCATCCCAATTTGACATTAGTTCTGGGTTTAAAGCGAAAAAAAAAAAAAAAATAAAAACCTTTCTTGGAGGGATGAGCGGGGAGAGGGAGCGAGCGATATCGAGAAAGGGGAAGGTGTGTGTGTGTGTGTGTGTGTGTGTGTGCGCGCGCGCGCGCGCGTGTGTGTGTGTGTGTGTGTGCAGAACAGAGGAAGAGAGGAAGGAGGGGTGAGAGAGATAGGAGGGGGGCATCAAAGAAAGGATGATGAAGATTGTTATGACGATAGTGATGGGGAAGAAAAAGGAGAATAGGGAGGAGAAACCGGAGCGGGGAAACGAAGAGAAGGGACACAAAGAAAGAGAAGGGACAATGGAAGGAGAAAAAAAGTGTTCCCTTTCAAATGGAAGCAGGCAAAAGTGTCTTAATCAAGGCAATGTTCATTCACAAAAAAAAAAATAAAAAAAAAAAAAAAAAAAGAAAGAAAAGAAAAGAAGAAAGAAAATACGTATGACTTGCCAGTTTGACAGGCCGAGTATTTCGCATGATATAGCATTCAATGAATTGTATTTAACGGCTTTATCATTGCAACAGATTTTCCCATGTGACTAAACAGAGAGTTATTCCTGCTAAAAAAATAGAAATAAGGCAGTAGACAATACTCTAACTCAGGTTTTTAAAAACTGAATGTAATTATTTATGTACTGAACACGTTTCTGGTTTAGTATTCTGCTAGGGAAATAATTGTTTTCGCCATCATGTCAATGTACCAGAAAAAATAACATTTAGGCCATTTTATTTATTATTTAGGCCGTTTTACTTATTCTTTATTTTACATAGGGACTGACGACCAGATGCAGCCAATAAAACGTATAATGCGTTTTCTCCAGTTCAGAGAGAGAGAGAGAGAGAGAGAGAGAGAGAGAGAGATGACAAGTTTCAAGTTACAATGCTGTATTTTGAAAAGATTGCCGTTAATGTGTTTAATGCTCTCTCTCTCTCTCTCTCTCTCTCTCTCTCTCTCTCTCTCTCTATGTCCTGCCACAATGCTGAGCAACATTATCACAATTTTATAAAAAAAACGAAAAAAGACTCACCTTCAATCAAAAGCGAGAAGAATGCAAAGCTGCCACGAATCTGTCTGAAGAGTATTATACAACAATGCCCGCTTAAGAAAGTGACTTTGCGTAATTTTGAGACGAAGATTATAAGAGACCGGATTCTGTGAAATGAATTAAATTGACTTGTAACTCTCCGTTCAACTTCTCCACCTCTTAAACTTCAGCTGAAAAACTGTTGGAGATAAGTAAAAAAATTTTGTCTCGTATTCTCAAACGCTGGTTCCTTTTCCCCCCGGTTTTTCCTTCTTCTGAATCTCTAAGAAATCTTATCGACGTTTGAGCCAAGTTACGCTTGTCGTCTGCTGATATAGCAGACAAGACGCTCGCTGTCCTGGTTTCTTGATAGCTGATTGGACGAAAATCACTCGGCTTTGTTGTGACGTGTTCCACGCTTGCTGTTTATGACTTGCAGCGCGTGCGTCTCTCTCATTGACGTCTGTGGTTCTCTCTGTCGATTAAAAAAAAACGATGAATAAATATAGACATTCAACTGAGAAGAAGGGAAAAGAAGAGAAGAAGCAGCAAGAACAGAGAGTAGGTGAGCAAGGCATCCGCGGGGAGGGGAGGGGAGGGGATGCGTGGGGGAGACGAGGGTGAAGGCAGGAGAAGGGAGAGGTACGTAGCAGAGAGAGAGAGAGAGAGAGAGAGAGAGAGAGAGAGAGAGAGAGAGAGAAGCGTACCAAAAGTCACAGATTATATCAGCAGCTCTAAATGTTCAGGATGGCGGCCTTAGTAGGCAAGAAAGACAGAGGAGGAGCGAGAGAAAGCACACGCAAGAATGAATAAATCTTCGCTTTTGTTTTTCGTTTTGTTTGTTTGTTTTTAATGAGGGCAGGAGTTTATTCATTTCATATATTTTAGCTTCTTTCCATCAGTGAAAAGTAAGGAAGAAGGTAATTTCAATAGATGAATTGAAGTCAAAACAATTTAAAAAAAAACTGATTCATTCCACTGCATATTACATGCAGTCCAATCAGTAAACAATGTCATCAGCGAACAGTTAACCTCTGCTGCTAAATAAACGGACGATAACATTAAGACTTGCACATGAGTTGAAGCGAGCGGTAAACGAGGGAGGGGGGGGGGGGGGGGGGGGGGGGAGGGAAACGGGGGGTTTAAGAATCAGGAAAGGAGAAAGAGTAACATCATCCCACAAAATAATAATTTGTCTGCTTATGTTCAGGAATATAGTCACTTCAAAAGAGCAAACGTTCTGTTTTATCAATTTATTCAATATCTATCTATTATCTATCAAGATATA
>JADBJO010009338.1:55000-57500 GCA_016801955.1 Conus betulinus
TCACCATCATACCATCATCACCATCATCACCATCATCGCCATCATTACCATCATCTCCATTATCGCCATCATCACCATCATCGGCAGTCATCACTCCCGGGTCATCGTCCATCAACAGCAGTCTGCCAGAGGCGCGCCTCACCCTCCTTCTGTTCCCAGGTCCTCTCATCAAGATGCCTCAAGGACCAGCCGCCGTGGCGATGGTTAGTGTCGCGGACCCCAGCTGGGAGGTCGTGGGTTCGAATCCATCAGAGTCATGTGGGTTTTTCTGCCCCAACCGGCTCCTACCCAGAGTTGAGTTTGCTGCGGACTCAGTTGGGAAGACTGGGACCACACAGTCGAGCTTCATCAAGTTAATGGATGTGTTTTTGAGAGTGTTGCTCAAATTTCCTGACCAACACTGCAGGTGCCTGTATCTCTCGGGCCTGGTTGACGCCGGGATATATTATGAAAGGAAGCGGAGAGTACAGCCCTGTCAAGTAGTCTCAGACCGAAATGGAAATTCGTAGCATCATCTTAATCATCCTCATTCTCATCGATCAGCATTAAAAAAAAAAGTCTCAAGTTCTGTGGCCCTTCATGCCCTGCTCTCATGGGTGACCTCAATTTCGATGTCCTTCCACGTCTGTGGCCTTGGTTTGGTTCCGTCGGGGTCACCGGTATCGGCGAGTCCATGGGGGCTGTAGCAGGACGGACGTGGGGGCGCCCTCCGGAGGGAGAGCTCACTCACGCCAGCTCCGCGATAAGCAATTATTGTCGTCAGTAGGGGGCTTAGTAGGTGGTGTCCTGCGTACGTTAGATCAGAACACAGGCGCCACTGAACACCACCGAAGTGACTCGGCAGCAGTGCAGTGTCTTCTCCGGTTGGCTGCCTCTTGACGACTTGACGTTGATTACCCCCTGTGGATTGCCGGTGCCGGGGCTACGGCGGGGCCGACCGAGCTGTGGTTGTGGACAGGGTGTCAGAATGAGCGGCATGGGTACACTGCCTCTGAGGTGGTGCAGAGGTTGGGACAGAAAAAAAAAAGCCTCAAGGTGCTGATGCAGACAGAAATGTCTTGGTCGGCTCGCTTCCGCTTGCCTTGGCAAGGCGGAAGGGGAAGGGGGTGGGTGGTGGGGGTGGGGGGGAGGGGGGGGGGGGGAGTTGATAGTTTCTACTCAAGGCTGGCCATGTGGTATTTGACGCGTGTTTCCTGAAAAAAATGTGTCCTACCCACCTCTATCGTCTTCGTCTCTTGACCTTGGCTGGCACCTCGTGAGTTTTCTGATAGAGGTTGGTGTGAATACTGGTGGGTAGCCCGCGGATCTGAATGAGTTTTCTGCGGCAGCTGTTGATACATGTGTACGTTCCCTTGGGTTTTCTTTGTGGTTCTCTCCATGTCTCTAATTTATACCGTAAGACTGATTTCACGAGTTGTACAGTCGTATGTTTGCGTGATGGGTTACTTCATGTGAGCTAGAAATGAGTTTCTTTCTGACAGGATGTAAGCATTATGAATAATGTCTCCAAATTCTATAGTCCCTTGCCATCTTTAGGCAATCTGTACATTTGCTCTATAAAGAAGAATGCTCATAATGTTTTCTCACTCAGGAAAATAGCCTACGGATGGGAGTTAGAGGTGAGGGGAACGCTGGGAAGGCTTTCCTGTAGCGGCTGTTATAGTAGTCAATGCACTCATCATGTGATCGGTTTCAAGCTATCTATCTGTCTGCCTATCTATCGATAATCTATATCTATCTATTGATATTTATCGATATATATATATATATATATATATATATATATCTCAAAAATACCACTAAAATGCCTAATAAAATTCTTAAAATGCCCAACCCCTGGGGGCAACATCTGTTAAAAACAGAATGGTAAAAGGAAGTTTTAAAATCGACAGGTCTGTTTCGAGCGCTGGCTCTCCTCAGGATCCTGAGGAGAGCCAGCGCTCGAAACAGACCTGTCGATTTTTAAAACTTCCTTTACCATTCTGTTTTTAAAAAATATATATATATATATATATATATATATATATATATATATATATATATATATCGATATCTATATGTATATATTTGTTTTTCTTTTTTTTTTTTTAGTCTGTCGATGACAATTGGCTTCCAGACAAAAGAAGAAGAGAGAGACAGACAGATCACCAACGCTGCTACATTGATACGTGGCAGGGAAAGCTGGAAGTGGACAGACACACTCTCCTTTCAACCTGCCATCCCCCTCCCCAACCCCCCCCCCCCCCCCCACTCCCTCGGCGCCCTGCCTCTCCCTCTCATGCCATTATTCTAAATACCAATTGAAAGACAAACAAATAGGCCGAATTATCTACAACTGCAGAAATGATGCTTACCTCCCCCTATTTCTTCAATCTAAGACATAAGAGCAAGCATTGTTTGTAAATTATATATATATATATATATATATATATATATGTATATGTATATATATATATATATATATATATATATATATATATGTGTGTGTGTGTGTGTGTGT
>JADBJO010009338.1:70000-75000 GCA_016801955.1 Conus betulinus
ATTTTACATGTGTGCAAGATGTTATGCGTACGTTCACACACACGGAACCTTGGTCTACAGCCGCATTCGGACTGTATGGGAAACGGAGTCAGAACCAATATTAACTCCGAGGGGAAAATCCCCCTGTACCAAAACGGCCCGGCGGAGATTCGAACCCGCAACCCCAGGATTACCAAGATTACGAATCCGGCGTTCTGCCACTAAGCTATTCCGACCCCCGTTGGTCTCTCCTGATTCAGGTAGCATAAGCAGCGAGCTAGTTTATACTCATTCTTATTTTGTAATAAACATGAGCGTCTTCGAAAGAGTGCTTCTCAGTGCATATTGAAAACTTCGTCAGCTAATTCATCTGGCCAGAACATAAGAATAAGACCTCTACCACGAATCTTGTATTAGTTACCTGGCGAATCATGCATTCAATGCAAGCTCTCCGCTCTCTCTCTCTCTCTCTCTCTCTCTCTCTCTCTCTCTCTCTCTCTCTCTCTCTCTCTCTCTCTCTCTCTCTCTCTCTCTCTCTCTAAACTGTGTGTGTGTGTGTGTGTGTGTGTGTGTGTGTGTGTGTGTGTGTGTGTGTGTGTGTGTGTGTGTGTTCTTTTTCGTGCAGTCTCTTTTCGTGTACCACTCTACCCTCCATTTGAACTCCTCTGTTTCTCTACTCACCACCTCCACCACTCCTTTCATCCACAGATCATGTCTTTTTGTCAGTTCTGAAGACCCGGACGAAGGCATTTGCAGAACAAGTTTTTGTGTCATCTACTGACCGAAAACCATGGAGATACCACGATCAGAAACTATTCGCCAAACGAAACCAGAAGCTGCAGTTGATGGATGTTTCAGACGGGCCAGCAGATGAGTCAGCAGATAGGGTCCCCCACCACCACCACCATCACCTCCAAACTGGTCTACACGTGAAAATGGAGACTTGTCACTCTGGCACGCAGTCGGCCAGACTGTGAGGATGCAACCCCACTACTAAGCTCCTGTACGACTCCATCCTAAACTCCGGTTTATAAAAAAAAGAAGAAAATTGGTTTGAATCTCTGTGCGAAAAAAAAAAAAAAAAAAAAAAACGGTATGTCGAAAGAGACAAAGTTATTCGCCAGTTCTGGTGCTGGACTGAGCCTCTGAGGCTCAAACCTCCTGTCCACTGGCTATCCATACCCGGGGCAGGGGTGGGGGGTGGGGGTTCTGGGGGAGGGTAGGGATCGGGACCAGTTGGGGTGTTCTGGCAAAGTTGGATCCTGTGGATCACTAAAGGTGGTCCTGAATAGAAGCTTTGTCAGGGACTTGGAAGAGGGAATGTCACTGTAGTCAGAAGAACATTGACAGAAGACCAAGTCCAACCCACCAGCGCCGGGAACGACTATACCACCTCTCTCTCAGACTACGGTCTAAAAAAACCACTCCTCAGGGGCTTCTATTGGATAGGACGTTAAACTCACCTTTCATTCATTCTGCCTCTCTCTATTAACGAGCTGTTAATTGAGGAAATTGTTGAAAATCGTAAATGTTAAGAATGCTGTATGGGAATATGCTGTAGTCAAAAGCAGAACACTCTTTCATGTTCAAATCTGAACTCAAAGTTTTTTTTTTTTTACGTCAATTTCAATATTCAAGCTTGTCCTTTTCTGTGACCTATACTTTCAACAGCTGTGAAGCGCATTTTCTCTGCACCAATCGCGATGAAGCTGACAGAATTCGGCGCATCACACAACCCGACTCAGACGCTGGAATATTTAGGTAAAATAGACAAAACTCAAAACTGAAGCTTCAGCAAACTGATCTCTGATTCAGTTTCTTTCCCATTAAAACCCGCTTTGTTTTGTAATTAAAACCCGCTTTGTTTTGTGTTTAAAACTCGCTTTGTTTTTGTGTTTAAAACCCGTTTTGTTTTGTGTTTAAAACCCACTTTGTTTTGTGTTTTACACCCGCTTTGTTTTGTGTTTAACACCCGCGTTGTTTTGTGTTTAACACCCGCTTTGTGTTGTATTTAAAAACACTACTTTGTTTTGTGTTTAACACCCGCTTTGTGTTGTATTTTAAAACCTACTTTGTTTTGTGTTTAACACCCGCTTTGTGTTGTGTTTAAAACCTGCTTTGTTTTGTGTTTAACAACCGCTTTGTTTTGTGTTTAACACCCGCTTTGTTTTGCAGATAAACAAGATCAATATCTTTCAGGGCTAGAGTTAAAAAAGAGACGTTTGTAGTTATGTTCAGCATTTAACCTCTCCCTCCAGATCCCCCTTCCCCGCCCCTCCATCCTTCTCCCTTTCCCACTGATGCCGTTCCATGGTTGGTGCACAGAGTGACTGGTATTCTTACAAGACAACCTGTCCGTAAAGGGCCATAATACCCTGGTCTGAAAAATCGATCAACATCTCTTTTGTCCTTACTACATTATAGTCAAGGTAACCGTGATTACACCAATTAACAGAGATTAGGATTTCATTATCATCATTTGAGTCAGAGTTTGAGAGATCTTGTACTGCTTAGTCATCAGAGTATTTGATTGAAAGAGTTGACTGACTTTCTTTAGAACCGCTTGTATGCAGAGAAAATAAAACAGGAGAGAGGGCAGTACCTTGGCGCGCACCAGTTGAAAGGGAAGCGAAGGATGAAACACTAGCTTAATTTCGGACACTGTGTCCTCTGAGTTAGAAAGTCCGCGATCCGTAATTTGAACCTGTTATCTACATTCTAGATTTTGCAGATTTGTTGCCTTTAGATTGTTGTTGTATAGTATCAAAAGCTGAAGAAAAATCAATAAAAAGAATCCGTACGAAAGAGGCAGGTTTTTCCTGTTGTGAGTAAACATGATGCAGGAGTGTGAGTGTGATGTCATATGTAACTTTGTCCTTCTTGTACGCACAATGGAATGGGTCACGAGAATGTCTGGTGTGACTTACAAGAGACTGGAGAACAATCCTTGAAGAAAAAACACTCCATGTCAATAGGATGTGAAGGCGATCAGAAGAAAATCATTGACGCTGTTAGCATTGCCTTGATTAGTGACACGGCAAACAAATAGCTGTTTTCCATAGGTAGGAGTTGAAGGCGATCAGAAGAAAATCATTGATACTGTTAGGGTTGGATTGATTAGGGACAATGCAAAGAAATGGCTGTTTTTCCATAAATAAGAATGAAAGCGATCAGAAGAAAATCATTGATACTGTTGGGGTTGCAAAATTAGGGACATGGCAAGCAAATGGATATTTTCCATAGGGCTGGAACAGCGCATCCTCTCAGGGACCATGTAGAAAGAATGCTGAAGGCGTAAGAGAGTTCAGAAGTGCATGATTTTAGTTCTAATCTTCCACAAATGCCATCTGCACCCCATAGCCTTTCTCACCTTCAAGCATGAAAAAAAAAAAAACAACAACAGCCATCCATCCAACCAACCAACCAACCAACAAACAAACATATAAACAGATAACCAACCAACCAACTGAAAAAAAAGACTTACAACATTTTCTTCGAAACGGTCAGAGGATCACTTTCAGTCCTATTTCTTAATCATGTTTTTCGACATCTGTCCTGACTGCCCTTGTCTCTTCACTGAAGTCTTTGTCATCAATCAGATCAGCAGTAGAAAATCATTGAATTTTTTTCCTGAAAATTAAAAAAAAAAGAAAAAAAAAAAAAAAAAAAAAAAAAAACTATCGGGCGTATCAATCCTGTCATGAGTCGGCCGAATGTTCTCCAACATTTAGGCAAATTAAGGGTAGTTTTGCTGTTGCTGAGAGCAAGTTCCTTGGGTTCTTCAAATGTGCGAACTCAGGCATCACCAGAGGGGAATACCCCGAGTCGTTTACTGAAGGAGGGAGAGTTACTGGGGAGGGTTAGCATGTCTAGGGGGGTAGTAACAAGAACATGCCGACCTGCCGGTCCTGGTGAAGGAGAATGTCCACCACTGGCTGGCTATTCACTGGTTCTCCAGTGGGGCTGAAAGGAAGGCAATCGTGTCAGGTGACCGTCACGGGTAGGCGACCGTCAGCCCGCAGGCAGAGTACAGTGACCACTCAGTCGTTCTTGTTCTGAGGAATGAATGGAAGGCTTCGGCCTATTGAGCGGTATGCACCTTGTTGTCTATAGAGTGTAGTAAATACTTGAAGCATCAGTCCTGGTTTGTGAAGAAGTCCAGCCTGTTAGTACAATAGTTAGTACTAGTTAGTACAGTAGCTCGGGGAATCGAACACGAGGCTGAATTGGAGGTTATGCATTAACCACTTGTACCCAAATCTTTGTTGGTGCTAGCAGCTGTGTGTGTGTGTTGTGTGTGTATGTGTAGGTGATTAGTGATTCCACTGGTGGAATAAAAATAACTTGGGGAGTTATTGGTGGAAACCGTTGCCATGTGTGTGTGTGTGTGTGTGTGTGTGTGTGTGTGTGTGTGTGTGTGTGTGTGTGTGTGTGTGTGCCAGTGTGCTCTCTTTTTTTGAGAATGGATATAAGATGCTCAGAAAACCAGGAAGGGTGTGACTCACGAACTCGCCCGTCTTGCTGAGGGCTCAAGAAAAAAAATACAGCGAGAAGCAGAGGTTTTTGCTGTCGCCCCGAAGCCGACGACGGTTAAGAATTGTTTCCAGGATGGGGACGTAGACAGCGGAGGTTGCAGTAGCCTCAAAGCGAGCCGACGACGAAAAGAATTGTCTCCCGTGTGGGGACGGTCGACTGCAAGACGTGTCAGCCTGTTGGGGCCTCGACAGGGAGCTGCCAGACATCGGTGGGGTGTTTGCAGCCGGAGAAGACCTGTGGGAGAGGCCGACATGAGCCTTTTCTGTGGACAGGGTGACGTGCAGTGGAGTCCGGGAGACTCGGTCTGAGGGTGCAACGCGAGCTACGTTGCCAGTGTCCCCCCAACTGGGATTTGGCCAATCGGGAGGACACAACAGTGTGGCAGCTTCGGCTCGTAGTCGCACAGTGGGATGAGAGAGAAGTGACAGCCAGCCAAGGAATGCTGGCAAGTTATGGACGTTTCATTTGTTCTTAAGTTTATAAGT
>JADBJO010009338.1:77500-80000 GCA_016801955.1 Conus betulinus
TGTGCGTGTGTGTGTGTGTGTGTGTGTGTGTGTGTGTGTGTGTGTGTGTGTGTGTGTGTGTGTGTGTGTGTGTGTGTGTGTGTGTGTGCGTGTGTGTGCGTGTGTGTGTGTAGTGTAGCGGGAACGGGGGGATGGGATGGGGGAGGGTCGGACGATTTTACATGTGTGTGTGTGTGAGTGTGTGTGTGTGTGTGTGTGTGTGTGTGTGTGTGTGTGTGTGTGTGTGTGTGTGTGTGTAGACGCGCGTGCGTGCATGTGGAAGAAGAAGAAGAAGAAGAAGAAGAAAGAAAGAAAGAAAGAAAGAAAGAAAGAAAGAAAGAAAGAAAGAAAAGAGGCGAAAACGAGAATGATAACAGGGAGCAAACTGCCTCAAGAAGAAGTGAACGAGACCAAGGGAGCAAACTCTCTTGTAATAGCTTTACCTGAATTGGAAGTCGTTCACTGGTATTGCCCCTTTGCGCGGACGCACACGACTCGCGCTACAGAGACCGGAGGGTTGAGCAGCAGACAGACAGAGCCGACCAGGTAGGTCTGTATCTGGTGGTACGACTCAGTCGTAGGACAGACAGATGCAGATTGTTTGGTGTCATCTCAGGGCGAGAGTACGGGTATATTGACTCTCTTTTCCACCTGTCGAATCAGTTTTTTTTTTACGCTGTCATGTTGTTGTTGTTGTTATTGTATTGCTGTTGTTGTGTTGTTGTTGTTCTTCTTCTTGTTCTTCTTCTTGTTCTTCTTCTTCTTCTTCGTGTTGTTGTTGTCGTTATTGTTGTTGTTGTTGTTCTTTTTCTTCTTGTTCTTGTTCTTGTTCTTCTTCTTCTTCTTCTCCAAGAAACTTGACACATCAACATACTATGACAACCCAAAACAGAGTGACTTGACAGCGATACGAACGCATCATAATGTTGGTTTAACATTCTGACGCAAAAAAAAAAAACCAACAACAACAAAAGAAGGCAAACTTTTGATGATTTACGATACAAGTAATGCCTACCTTTTGTCACGTTGCAGTCCTATCCTCTGTCCATCCTCCACACCCTCCTAGCTGTTTGCTCTCTTCCTCCGAGCCGCCTCGCGCCTCCGTCTTGGAAGCCGTATAGGAAAGAAATAGAGGAATAAAGAAGAGAGAACGAATAAAAAAAAAAAGGAAGAGAGAAAGAAAGGAAAGAAAGGACGGAAGGAAGGAAGAAAAAGAAAGAAAGGAAGGAAGGAAGAAAGAAAGAAAGGAAAAAAATGAAACAGAGGAAAGGAAGAATGGAAGTTAGAAAGAAAGAAAAAATGAAAGAAAGAAAGAAAGAAAGGAAGAAAGAAGGAAGGAAGGAAGGGAACGAACGAAGAAAGACAGAGAGGAAGAAAAGGAAGGAAGAGAGAAAGAAAAAAAAGGAGGAAAAGAAGGGAAGAAAGAAGGAAAGAAAGAAGGAAAGAAATGAAGGGAAGAAGGAAGAAAGTTAATAAGGAAGAAAAAAGGAAAGAAAGAAAGAAAGAAAGAAAGGAAGAACAAAGGAAAGGAAGGAAGAAAGGAAGGAAGGAATGAAGGAAGAAAGTTAGAAATACAGAAAAGGGAAAGAAAGAAAGAAAGAAAAGAAAGGAAGGAAGGAAGGAAGAAAGGAAGTAAAGAAAAAAAAGGAAGAAGAAAAAACAAAGGAAGGACGGAAGAAAAACAAGGAAGAAAGAAAGAAAAGAAAACAAGGAAGGGAGGAAGAAAATTAGAAAGAAGAAAAGAAAAGAAAAGAAAGAAAGAAAGAAAGAAAGAAAGGACGGAAGGAAGGAAAGAAGTTAGAAGGAAAGAAAGAAAGAAGGAAAGAATATAAAAAAGGAAAGAAAGAAAGAAAGAAGGGAAGAAAGAAAGAAAGAAAGTTAGAAAGAAAGACAGAAAAGGGTTCTTTTTTTTTTAAGTGGCTCTGAAATACAATATACTATCTATGTATCTATGTATCTATCTATGTATCTATCTATCTGTCTGTCTATCTATCTATCTATCTATCTATCTATCTATCTATCTATCTATCTATCTATCTGTGTGTTTGTGTGTGTGTGTGTGTGTGTGTGTGTGTGTGCGTGTGTGCGCGCGTGCCTGCGTGCGTGCGCGCGCGCGCGCGCGCGCGCGCGCGCGCGTGTGTGTGTGTGTGTGTGTGTGTGTGTGTGTGTGTGTGCACCATTTCCGACATTTTAAACTTCGATTATAGGGAAGCTTACTGGTAAAAATGTTGATTTTTATTTCAGAAATTGATTCTTTAGAGGTCTAGTTATTGTTGCAATATGTCCTGTCATTAAAAAAAAAACCTCGAGCCAGGATCTATGCAATAACGAAATGGGTTTATGAATACAGCGGGATTTTCTTCTTTAAGAAAAGCCCACTTTCAGAGGGTTTTGACCATTACTTTACAGGTTAGCGCAGCATACTACGCTCCAACACACACACACACACACACACACACACACACACACACACACACACACACACACACACACACACACACACACAACACGCACGCACGCA
>JADBJO010009339.1:0-12500 GCA_016801955.1 Conus betulinus
TATCCTGCACAGTATGTATTCTTGCATGCTGTGACGATTTTAAGATAAATTGAACTCCTGTTCTTAGACAGCGGGCGTTATCGATGACTGAAGTGCTTTGCAGATCCGAGTTGATTTGATCTCTCAATGAATCGATCCAGACAGAGAAGTGGTCCAGTTGATTACAAGTTCAAAGATTTTCATTTCAGTTAAGATTCACTCATCACAGCGCAACGGCACTCAAAAGTGTCCAAAAACAAAAATGCGCCCGTCTCAAACACTTGCACATTCAATTTCTTCAGAGATCGCTCTCTGAAACGCTCAGTAACTTGCAAATGATTAAATCGAAACTTAAAAGAAACATAGTGTGGCTTAGCCAGCCTCTTCATCATGGAATATTCCAGAATGTTTAATGACAGAGCACAGCCAATCAAAATGCTTTATAACGTTCCATAAGGTTAAAGAACGGTCTCTTATATTACTGTTCATATGATTTCACATCTTAGGGAATAAAGGCCTTTAAGCAATCGAATCATGCTTTAAAAATCCGTTATCAGCGAGCGGCGTTCTCTCCTTCCTTGTCTTTCTTTAAGAATTGTTCAGAGATTCGACTCTGACGAGATGGCAATCCCCGATATGGCTCCTCTCCATCGGATGGGCCATGAAGTACGTGAACTGAACTGAAGCACCAGGTGTAACTACGGGAACGTGAACTGAATTGAAGCACCAGGTGTAACTGCAGGAACGTGAACGGAACTGAAGCACCAGGTGTAACTACGGGAACGTGAACTGAATTGAAGCACCAGGTGTAAGTACGGGAACGTGAACTGAATTGAAGCACCAGTGTGTAACTACGGGAACGTGAACTGAATCGAAGCACCAGTGTAACTACGGGAACGTGAACTGAATTGAAGCACCAGGTGTGTAACTACGGGAACGTGAACTGAATTGAAGCACCAGGTGTAACTACGGGAACGTGAACTGAATTGAAGCACCAGGTGTAACTACAGGAACGTGAACTGAATTGAAGCACCAAGTGTAACTACGGGAACGTGAACTGAATTGAAGCACCAGGTGTAACTACGGGAACGTGAACTGAATTGAAGCACCAGGTGTAACTACGGGAACGTGAACTGAATCGAAGTACCAGGTGTAACTACGGGAAACGTGAACTGAATCGAAGCACCAGGTATAACTACGGGAACGTGAACTGAATCGAAGCACCAGGTATAACTACGGGAACGTGAACTGAATTGAAGCACCAGGTGTAACTACGGGAACGTGAACTGAATCGAAGTACCAGGTGGTAACTATGGGAACGTGAACTGAACTGAAGTACCAGGTGTAACTACAGGAACAGCAGCACGACTAGTCACAACATATGCAGCACCGGTAGAAATACTGCCAACAGAGCAACACAGGATGGGATAGTGACAGCCGTGATCTATGTCAATAGTAGTGACAGCAGCAGCAACGGCAATAGCAGATTTTTGCTGACAACAGCCGCAACGGCAACAGTAGATTTTTGCAGACAGCAGTAGATTTTCGTAGACAGCAGCAGCAATAGTAGATTTTTGTAGAAAGCAGCAGCAACAAAAGTAAATTTTTGTAGACAGCAGCAGCAACAAAAGTAGATTGTTGTAGACAGCAGCAGAAACGGCAATAGTAGATTTTTGTAGACAGCAGCAGCGACGGCAATAGCAGATTTTGCAGACAGCAGCAGCAACGGCAATAGCAGATTTTGTAGACAGCAGTGGCAACGGCAATAATAGATTTTCGTAGACAGCAGCAGCAACAATAGTAGATTTTTTGTAGACAGCGGCAACGGCAATAGAAGATTTTTGTAGACCAGCAGCAAAGGCAATAGACAGCAGTAGCAACGGCAATAGTAGATTTTTTTGTAGACAGCAGAAGCAACAATAGTAGTTTTTTTTTTAGACAGCAGCTCCAACGGCGATAGTAGATTTTTGTACACAGCAGCAGCAACGGCTATAGCAGATTTTTTTGTAGACGGCAGCAGCAGCGGCATTAGTAGATCTTTGTACACAGCAGCAACAAAGGCAATAGTAGATGTTTGTAGACAGCAGCAGCAATGGCAATAGTACATTGTTGTAAACAGCAGCAACAACGGCAATATTAGATTGTTGTAGACAGCAGCAGCGGCGGCAATAGGTTTTTTTTTTTTTTTTTTTGTAGACAGCAGCAGCAACGTCAATAGTAGATTTCTGTAGACAGCAGCAGCAACGGCAATACTAGATGTTTGTAATCTGAGTTGGCGCGGAGACGTTACCTTCCTACCGAATCTCTCCATCTTTCTTTATTGGGTCATTCTTCAGCTCTCACGTGCATCCCACAACAGCCCCTCCCCCCTCCCCTTTCCTCCCTTTTGTGCCCCCCTTCACACCCCCCTCCCCCCGCCCCCAGCTCAGTACACCACCCCGTGATCTTCGCCCTGCCTCCCTCCCTGACAAAGCGAGCGAAGGTCAGACTGTCTTGCAGAACACGCTGACATCAGCCCCCCCCCCCCCCCCCCCCCCCCGGTCACTCGTCACTTCCTGTCTTACAGGCTCTGCGGTAAGGTTCGCTTCTCAGCGCTCCCTTCCCACAATGCTCCGGTCCAGAATGGCTTTGATTTGACGTAGTCAAGATCGCTTCCCGACAAACGGATCGATACTTTTTTTTTTTTTTTTTTTTTACTTCGTACGTGCCGTTTCCCGGAGTCCATGGCCGTCCGTTTTTAATATCTGTTGAGAGCGCTGGACGGATGTGGGACTGATAATGAGTTTTTTTTTTTCTTCTTCTTCTTTCCTTCATAATGCATTGTTAAAGCATTGTGATTAAAAGTGAGTGTACTCTCTCTCTCATATTTGAAAAACAGAGTACCCCCCCCCCCCCCCCCCCCCTCTCTCTGTGTGTGTGTGTGTGTGTGTGTGGTCTCTCTTTTTGTCTTTATGTGTCCATCTGCCCATCTGTCTGTCTGTCTGTCCTCTCTCTCTCTCTCTCTCCCTCTCTCTCTCTCTTACCCCCCCCCCCCCCCCCCCCCCCCCCCCTCATTTCCTCACTCTGTCTATCTCTGTTTCGTCCTGATTTCGTCAAAGCCGGCAATAATGTACCTCTGTCAGATTACAATATGTTGTAATATTTTTCTCACACGTTTCCGGGGGGGGGGGGGGGGGGGGGGGGGAAGGGGGGGGGAAGGGGGCAGGGGGGGAGGGGGCCATAACTGTTTGTTTCTGTTTTTTCTTTTCGCAAGTTGTGGGCTGCCCAAACCAGACACTGCAATCGCTATGTGGAATCGAGGACAACAGGCATTTCACCTCTCTGTGAGTGGACATGTTCGCCTTTGAAAGTGAATAATTCTCAACGAGTCGCGTCGCTTGGGGGTCCAGTGTCCCGCAATACCATATGCCGGCTTACATACGACTATATCTGAACGACTGGCCGTCACAGAAGAATGGATTTCAACAGGTCGGAGAGAAAAAGAAAATAACGTGAGTAAGATCTGAGCTGAATATCTTGGGTCTTCTAATTCTAGCTACCTTTGCTCATAGTCTTCAAGCCAGGGCTAGCGTCACACCACATCGTTCCTGTTGTCCACTATACATTGACGACAGCCCAGTACATAGAAGGTGAAACACCTTCTGCTGCAGAGCTGAGAGTCGAGGGTTTGATTCTGTGGGAGCTATCGGCTTCAAAGCTTTATTCATGTCCACCCGGTACCTTCTGGTAAACAAGTGCCTGGTTTCATCCAGGGAAGGTTTGGGTGGCGAAAGAAGAGGGGAGAGCTCTACCTTCTGTGATGCTGTGCTTTACACAAGGAACGGTTCACTGTAAGCACAGGCCTTTGCACACAGGGGGTTGATTCATCCCTTCAAAAAACATGTTTTTTTTTAGTTATGCGGCAACCAATGATGGAATCTCACACAGCAGTGTGTAATCCAGCCTGTGTCAACTGGTAGTAGTGCGCACGGGGGGTCTTGGTGACCTCGTTACCGCGCGGGATAAAAAGTGCAAAGTTGCGTTAACTGTGCCTGTTTTGCATCAAGCTTGCTGGCGACACAAGATGTGTAAAATGAAAAAATTCTTTTTTTCCCGTGCAAGAGCAGTCTCTCTCAAGTGAGTTTTATGCCCCTTCTTTTTTTGGCTGTTTAAGCGCGGGGTTGGTTACTGTCAGCCCTTTTCTCACCATGCCACCACGAAGAAAACTTAGCACCTTTGACAAAACCAGGGCGATTGCGTGGATACAAGATGGCATTGAAAAGGCTGAAGTGGCGCGCGACGACTTGGTGTGCATCATTCAGTTATTGTTAGACTGAATCAGCGTTTTAGGGCGACCAACAGCGTTGAAGAGGCCACGGTCAGGTCGGCCTAGGCAGACTACTCCCAGAGAAGATCGTTTTCATCGAGAGGCAGGCCCTATTGCAGCAGCGGGATACCACTTTCCACCAGCATCCAAAGGCAGCTTCGTATGGCAAATAACACCATCCTCAGCCGTCAAGCCATACGAAACCGTCTTCACCACTTCGGCCTCAGATCACGTCGCCCAGCTGTTCGACCACACGACTGCTAGCAGCCCATAGGCTGGCTCGCCGAGCTTTCTTCCATCGTCATGTGAGATGGAACCAACAACAGTGGTCCCAGGTCCTCTTTTCAGATGAGTCGCGGTTTAGTCTTGAACACAATGACGGCCGAACTAGAGTTTGGAGGCGTGTTGGTGAACGTTACATTGATGCAGCTGTTCGCCAGACCAGGCCTTTGGGGGAGGATCTGTTATGGTATGGGGTGCCTTCAGCCTCCACCACAAGACACCACTCTACCATATTGATGGAAACCTCACAGGCATCCGCTATCGGGATGAAATCCTGGCGCCTTTCGTTGTTCCGACCATGCAACGGATAGGACCCATGGCAGTCTTCCAAGACGACAATGCTCGGCCACATAGGGCCCGGGTGGCCGAAAACTTCATTGTGCAGGGCGGCATCAACAGGATGATCTTCCCGGCGTATAGTCCCGACCTCAATCCCATCGAGCATATGTGGGATGAGTTTGGGGAGACGTGTGAAGGAGAACCATCCACCTCCCAGAGACCGCCAGGATCTCTTCCAAATGCTGCAACTGGAATGGCAGAGAATCCCTCAGAGGGTCATCAGAACACTGGTCAACTCGATGAGGAGTCGCTGCGTGCGTGGATGTCTCGCCAATGGCGGTGGCCACACCCACTATTGAAATGATTTTGTGAACTGAACAGATTTTGCGAACTTTGATTTCGACCCCCATCCTCTGTTTAATTGTCTGTAAATCAACAACCGTTCATTCGATCCCAATGAAATTCAATGTACGTTGGAACAAGATAATGAATTAAATCTGTTCCCAATTTCAAAATCGTGGCTTTTATATTTTGGAAATCGGTAAGGAATTTAGAACTTCATCAGAATCCTCCATCAAATCTTCCAGCTGTCCCACGTAAATTTGACAGATTTGTAGAGATTACTGCCGCGCCGTTTTTGTTGGGTTTTTTTTTCCCCAGTTGACCTGCATATGGTCATATAGCTGTCCCGGCACCAACGGGCTCCAAGATCCACAACTGGCTGAGGCTTGTTTACCCAACATGGAAAAAATCCTCATCTGGCCGTATGCAAATAAACGATTTGTTCGTCACATTCGTATATTTCGACTGATTTTCTATGAGAAAAAAAAAAAAAAAAAAGATGTGAGGCACACGTAATATCAGTTATGTTTGTCGGGAAACGACCAGTATAGGATGAAGAGAATCGAAGCTTAGGTGAAGTCAACGCCGAAGACATCACGTGTAAAGGGGAGCTCATATGTAAAAACCGTACATGACATTTGTATGAATGTTGATGAGAGAATATGGAGTATAAGGAAGACAAAGAGAATGCGATGAGTGCAGAACTGTGAAAAAAAGAAGAAAATGATTGAGGGAAGAGAAAACGTGAGATGCAAGTTAATCATACTAAAGGAAGATGGAACGAAGAGCGCAGCAAAAGCTAGGACCATATCAAGTTAAAATGTAAAAAAGATGGCATCGAAAGAGGGGGGGGGGGGGGGGGGGGGGGGGGGGGGGGGGGGCATGTATTTTAGCATATAAATGGATAAATGGAATAAGTAAGTTGATGAGAAACCGAAGGCGGTACGAGTGCAGAAAGAGAACAATGGCATTAAAAAGGAGAAAACAACTCAAAGTCAGATCAGTACATGCATAGAAAGAATGAATGAAGGAGAGAGAAAGGTGAGGGTGAGATGTGTCGAAATAAACAGATAGACATGAAACTTGAGGCGAGTTTACAAGGGAAGATATAAATATGGGAAGGAGAAAAAAAAATGTCGGAAATAAAAGTAGAAAAAGTCGAAAGAGATGGGAGACAGAGTGCGGAAAACGAGAGATGGAGGAGCGGCAGAGATGGAAGAGCGCAGAGATGGAAGAGCGCAGAGATGGAAACGTGGGATGAGGAGGAGGCGGCGGAAGAAGCAAGGCTGTGAATACTACATGTGTTAGGCTAAAATAAAGAATTACCAATGAGAGAGAGAGAGAGAGAGAGAGAGGAGAGAGAGAGAGAGGGAGAGGGTAAGGTAATGTTGCTTATAGCCCAGCCGACCGCAAAGGGCCACATCAGGGCTGTCACCACATTAAAATCAACTCACAAGTCATCTAAAAAACAACAACAAACAACGACAACAACAAAAAAACCCTTTCACACATCCCTTTAAATTACATCTTCTAGAATCGCATCAGAAACTTCGTTAAAAATCTTTCTTCCGTAAAATCTTAAATCAGATGAAAAATGTTAATCTCTCTCAAAAACTCAAGATCACGTCAGGTGGGACATCTCTGAACAGGGTTTTTCATGGACTCTGCTGTAAAGTGTTTATGTCTCACATCGTGCAAGTCCCAACAATCTAAAAGAATACGTTTCACTGTGAAGAGAGAGAGAGAGAGAGAAGAGAGAGAGAGAGAGAGAGAGAGAGAGAGAGACCCACCTCTTCCTCCATTTTTGTGTTCCAAAAAGAAAGCAATCCGTTCCCTGCTCATTGTAAGAGGTCTGCGCATGACGTCATCTGAAATCCGACGTGTGTTTGTATCAGTGTGTGCATCATACATGTAGATACATAATAATATTACTGGACGGAAAACAATGGTTGTCGTTTATAGCTTTGTTGTTGGCGATTATAGCATGCCATGTCCTGAAGTCTTGATCAAACAGTTCAGTATACGATTACAAGCAATGTAACTGTATTATTTGTCTAGCCATTTAGCCTGCATACGTCCAACTCTTCTTTCTATGCTGTCTGCCCATTCACTCGCTGTAATTCCGCAGAGAGATGGAAACCCAGTGCAAGGTTCCAACATAATCCTCCCCCCTTCTCTCTCTCTCTCTCTCTCTCTCTCTCTCTCTCTCTCTCTCTCTCTCTCTGTTCTAACCTTCTTATGGTGTTTGTAGCGTATTACATTAATTTGTTTTGTAACGCGCGCGCGCGCCTGTTTGTGCTATCAAGGTGGTATTTGTGATGTCTTGCGGTCTCTGTGTATATGTTTGCGTGTTCTTGTAAATGTTTTTGCAGTCGCTTAACAAATTTTGAAATTAAATACACGATGTATTGAGACAGTACGACTATAAGGAAGCATGCGGGGTTTTGAAGTTCTCTTTTGTCTCCATCCAACAGCCATAGCCTGGTCTGTCCTGCTCGATCGGCTTTATTGCTCTTCCTGTCCTGTCTCCGCTTTATTCCCTCACGCTTGTCGCCTCGTGCAGAGTAAATAAATCTTTGGTTGTCGTGGTTGTTTATTTGTCGGTGTTATTTCTGTTGTCGTTTGTCTGTCTGTTTGTCTGCTCGCTCGCAGTCGCTGTAGTTTTTTTTTTTTTTTTTTGGTTGTTTGTTTTTTTGCAATGGTTGGTTTGTTGGTCTTGTTCTTTTTTCCAAAGTATGTTTTCACGATCGCATGGATTTTTTGTATTTCTCTCAGAACAAAGGTAGGTCTGCAAGTGCTTTTTCTTTTCTTTTCTTTTCTTTTTTTTAACAGAAATGAGAGAAATGCTCGCGCGGCGTGTTTTTTCAGTCGTCCACTCCTCTGTCAGAGATTCTTTTCTCTCTCTTTTCTAAGAGCGTGACATTTTAAGACTAGTCCCATGGGTATATTTTCTATTCTCACCATCAATATCTAGAGTTTGTATGACATCAGCCCACGTGACGAAATGGAGACGTATGTATCGTGGGAGTTGTTTCATTTCGAAAAAAAAAAAAAAGGCTAAAATCATGTTCGAGTACGGACGGGTCTTCATTGTGAGGATCATGAGATATTACCCGACTCAGTATAACATTGAAGATACACCCTCCCAGCAGAGACTGAGCTCAAGGAAATTACCCATAGGAAAACACTAACTTGTAGTTTGATGGACAGTTTTTTTTTTTTTTCCAGTAGATGTTTGCACACCCTCTGGGCTTGCTGACGGCACCTATTTGGGCTTGTCCTCGGTGGAATCGCTTGAACACCTTCTGCTGCAAGTCAGTCATCTCTGCTCCCATAACATCCTTCTCTCCTCTGGAAAGGATCAGAGAGGAGCTTCAGTTATCCCTTGACCACCTGAATTACGGGCAGCCGCTACAGCTCCGACATCGGCAGTCATAGAAAGCAGTCATCATTGAGCCGTTAGGTGGCAGTACATCGTAGACAACACTGCAGTGCCGCCGAGTCACTTCGGTGCTGTTCAAGGGTACCTGTTCTGATCGAAAAAAAAATGAAGGACCTTGTTCTGATCGAACGAATAAAGGACCAACTGAGCCCCCTACGGATGATAGTAACTGCCGAGTCGTGAAGACCAGCTCAAAGTCAGCGTCCCTTTCTGGAGAGGGTACCACCACGAACGTCCAACTACAGTCCCCATGAACTTCTCCGATACCGGGAACCGCAACACGAACTCACCGTCCACACAAAACATGGAGAGGAATTCAAGAAGGAGATCACGACGAGAGGGGGCATTTAGGGCCCAAGAATCTATAGTATTTCTACAAAGATCGATGAGGGTGAAGATGGATGAGATGACAATATGGAGCTGCATTCCGGGTCAGAAAATACGACAAGGCTGTAATCCACGCTTCCTTCCATATGTCGGCGCTGATCTGGCCCGAGAGACGCAAAGCCACCTGCAGTGCTGGTCAGAAAGTTCAGGCAACACTGCCAGGGGGACGCCTTTATAAAGTGCATGAAACTCTACTGGTTGGTTCCAGTTTTCCCAAATGAGACCAGAGCAAACTCCGCTTCACACAGTAGTCCGTCTGGGCGGTAAAATCGTACAAATAAATGGCTGTGCTGGGAGTTGAACCCACGAACGCTTAGCCAGCAATCTCGACCCTAGCAATAGTGCCATGAAGGCTGATCCAAGTATTCACATTCGTGTTGGCAACAGTGCAGTCTCCGAGTTCGTACTCTTCAAAGCAAAAAACAAGAATATGTTTCATCTAATCGAAAAAGAAAAAATATCTGAAATGATGGACGTCGCGATTCTGTGTATGTTTTTGACCTGCCAACTCACATTTTTTAATGTATTAACTTCGTTTCAAGAGATCATGGTACTTTTTGTAAACCCTCCATCATCTCCGCCTGTCGTTTTAGACGTTTCTGTCTATGCCAGGCAAAAGCCGAAATTCCGAAACCGCGTGTGGGCAAGTCTGGACTTACCTGAGATTCTCAAAATCTTTTGTCATGTAAGAACGGCAAGAATTGTGCGGATTGTGCACTGCCCCCTCGCCTGCCCCCCTCAGCCTGTCCCAGTCCGACACTTCATCTCCACACCTCCGTCCTTTTGCATCCCACCCCTACCTACTCCTTGACATTTTTGGTGAACTTCCTAATGCCCCCAACCATCCTACACCCCCTTTCTTAAACACTCGATCGGAGATGTCTTCGCTCTATGACCGACAAGTCAATCAATCGCTAAATTCATCAATGAACAGATCGATCAGTTGTTTTAATCATGCGTCATTCTTTCTAAAAAACGGGCCTCAGAGAACCTAGGAACAGAAATTACAACCCGAGTCATAGGCTCGCACGCACGCAAACATGTCTTTTGTTGAATGGGGTGACGTTTTGAAAGTGATGGTGGCGAGATCTCGGGATGAATCAGGACACGGTTCGTAAACGGAGCCCCGTAAACGAGCCCCGTCAGACCCCCCACGTCGACCCCCCCCCCTCCCCCTTCCCGAACTCCCACAGTCACCTCCTGTCTTGTTCCCTGCATAACCTTCCTCCTGCCCCCCGTCTCTCTCTCTCACAGACGCACACATCACCTCTAGACCAGATAAGTAAATGCTCTAGGCTCAGATGCTGGACGTCGCCTCCTGTACCACCGGTAATTCCCTGTGTTCTCCTGTGGCCTCTGACATTGCTGCTAGACAATAAGTATCGACAGCTCTGCTGCATCACTGAGAAGAGAGAGAAACAGACGCTTGTAGAATGCAAGCGTGCAGTTTGCTAACCACTTGGTGGACAGCTGTAGGAAAGTGTAACCAGCGACAGTATGTTTTCGGTTTTTGACACAGAACGATGGTGATCACAATCCCATTTAAGCGGTAATTGTCTCGATGGTAGAATTTTCAGGCTAGCGCGGAAACGTTAACGTTCGCGTTTCGAATCGGACAGGTAAGTTTTTTTTTTTTTACGTCAGTGGTTACTTTGGAATATCGGCGAAAAGATATATGAATTTTATTTGAAAACAGCAAAGACTTAGTTGTTTTTTAAAACTGGTCTCAAAGCGACAGCTGTGGAATTTGCGCGGTAACAGTGAGCTGTTTTAAAAGGTGACATAGAATAAATGGTATGGATTTGAAAATAAATATTAATTTTAGATAAGCAATGCTCATGATGAGGCCTGAGTAATTTAGTGAGCCGTTGCCTGTAAGCCTGTTCTTGCATGTGAATTGCAGCATTTTTCTTTCTTTAAAACACCACATAGTTTTTTTGTTCGTCTGGTCTGTACTGTAAACCATGTAGTTTGGGTGTAATCACTGAGCTGGACAATGTCTACCGGTTTTGTCATGTCATTCGCCATTTTCGCATTTTCCACTGGTTTTGTTTGATTTAGATCAGTACAATTATTACTATTTGTCCAAAGAATATCTATAAATGCAGCAGACTGACTGGTATTGTAAACACTACCCGCCCGTATCTGCTTTATTAATAATCACAGTGAAGGTCATTGCTTTTTTTTTTTTTTTTCTTTTTTAGTTTTGTTTAGCTGTAACTACTGCTCACTGTGGCCTAGTAGTGTGTAGCAGGTGCGACGCACATGTGTAGAGCAGCTCACACATAGTGACACTTCCTTGATGAAACCGAAAGTAAATAGCTGTAGCTGATTTACACTGATTTTGTTTCGAAGTGACAAAAAAAAAATAAAATAAAATCAATGACGTGGCAGAGAGGCGTTGACCATGATGCTTTGTCACGTGCTCATCATCCCATGTCTGGCCCTATACTGGTCTATAATCAATGACAGATGGAGTTGAGATACTCTAGGACCCTATGCCGCACACTATACTGGTCTATAATCAATGACAGATGGAGTTGAGATACTCTAGGACCTATGCCGCACACTATACTGGTCTATAATCAATGGCAGATGGAGCTGATATACTCAAGGACCTATGCCCGCACACTATACTGGTCTATAACCAATGGCAGATGGAGCTGATATACTCTAGGACCTATGCCGCACACTATACTGGTCTATAATCAAAGACAGCCGGAGTTGAGATACTCTAGGACCTATGCCGCAGAACCATATTTTCAGGCTGAAACGAATTTACTCAAAAAGGCACAATCAAACAAATGCAACTTGTTTTTTTTTTTAAACATATGTTCCTTTATAAGGCAGAAACGTGTCGACGACGGAATGCCATGTTCCTGCAATGGTGCTTCACCCATGGATGCCCAAGTGATGCAATATAAAACTGTCGGCCGAATTCAACTGACTGAAGTTTTTTTTTTTTCCCCATTTTCTACAGGCCGTCTGTCTTTCATCCTGAATGTCGAGCTGCCTTGGAGTAGACTGACCAGAAACGAAGCTGTCAGCATGCTATAGCTTAGAAGCGGGTCTGTCGACATCTCCCCGGCAACTGGATTTTCAAACGAGGCGTGACCTTAATTAACAGCAGGGCTGTTTATTCACCCATGAATGAAATTTCACAACACACACTTGTTGAATCTAGAGAATGTAGTAAACTGTGAACGAAGTGAACTGGTTTTAAAAGCATCTTAACGGATAAATATATCAACCACACGATCCATTGTCACGTTGTGCGTATCTCTTGGCAGAAACGCTCGTTTTCGAGGTAAAAGTCGTACACGCCCACCAAACGACCACGATGACGGCAGAGAACGTTCGTCATAACAAACAACAAGGAGAATAGCAAATCAAACACACACGCTTTGTCCGTGCTTCATATCACCCTTGCCATGCCTGCGTATTGTCTGCTGCCTCTTATCATCCGCACAGTTATGCCGTTGT